>JARYGA010019870.1:0-42666 GCA_030545235.1 Helianthus tuberosus
ATAAGAGGAACTGCCCAGAATTGAACCAAGCACGGGGAAGAGTTTTCAATATTGAAGCGAGGGAAGCGCGCCAGGATCCCAATGTTGTTACTGGTATGTTCCCTATAAACCAACGCTTTGCATCCGTTTTATTTGATACTGGTGCCGAGTATAGCTTCGTATCGTTAGAGTTTAAGAATATGCTTGGTTTAGCCGCTAGTAAACTAGATATCCCGTACTCAATTGAACTAGCTAATGGGAAGTTAGTAGAAGCTAATGAAGTGGTCAGAGGTTGTGTAATCGAATTGGGAGAGCGTGAGTTTGCTTTGGATCTACTACCAGTCAAGTTGGGAAGCTTCGACGTGGTAGAAGGAATGGATTGGTTATCAAGTAACAAGGCAGAAATTATCTGCCACGAGAAGATGATTCGCATCCCAACCGAAGATGGTGAAACAATTGTGGTTCATGGTGAAAAGCATGATACGCCTTTAAGAATCATCAGCTGCCTGAAAGCGCGAAAGTGTTTACAGAAGGGATGTGTTGCATTCTTAGCACACATCGTGGATAAGAAAGTTGCTGAGCCAAAAATCGAAGACATCCCTGTCGTAAGGGAGTATCCTGAAGTCTTCCCTGAGGACTTGCCAGGATTGCCACCCCAGAGGCAAGTGGAGTTCCGTATAGACTTAGTTCCAGGCGCCGCGCCTGTAGCTAGGGCACCTTATAGACTTGCACCGTCAGAGATGCAGGAATTGTCGACACAACTCCAAGAGTTGCTAGACAAAGGATTCATCAGACCAAGCTTCTCACTTTGGGGAGCTCCGGTCCTGTTTGTTAAGAAGAAAGATGGTAGTCTCCGTATGTGCATTGACTACCGGGAGTTGAACAAGTTGACTATCAAGAATAGGTATCCCCTGCCAAGGATCGATGACTTATTCGATCAGCTCCAAGGTTCAAGCTTTTACTCTAAGATCGATCTTCGATCTGGGTACCATCAGCTAAGGATACAAGAGGAGAGTATCCCGAAGACAGCCTTCAGAACTTGTTATGGACACTACGAGTTCCTAGTTATGCCGTTTGGGTTGACAAACGCGCCTGCTGTTTTTATGGACTTAATGAACAGAGTTTGCAAGCCATATTTGGATAAGTTAGTGATTGTGTTTATCGATGATATTTTTATTTATTCGAAGACGAAGAATGAACACGAACAGCATTTAAGAGCCATTCTAGAGTTGCTGAAAAAGGAACAGTTGTATGCCAAATTCTCTAAGTGCGAGTTTTGGCTACGCGAAGTCCAGTTTCTTGGACACGTGGTTAATGGAAATGGAATCCATGTTGATCCCACAAAGATTGAGGCAATAAAGAGCTGGGAGACCCCAAAGACGCCAACCGAGATTCGACAATTCTTAGGCTTGGCTGGCTATTATCGAAGGTTCATTGAGGATTTTTCAAAAATCGCTCAACCACTGACACTCCTCACGTAGAAAGATAAGAAGTTCGATTGGGGAATCAAACAGGAAGAAGCATTTCAGTTATTGAAAGGCAAGCTCTGCAATGCGCCAATCTTAGCACTACCGGAGGGTACAGATGATTTTGTGGTATATTGCGACGCTTCGCGACAAGGATTGGGTTGCGTATTGATGCAACGCCAGAAAGTTATAGCTTACGCGTCATGGCAGTTGAAAGTTCATGAAAAGAATTATACCACGCACGATTTGGAACTAGGCGTAGTGGTATTTGCGTTGAAGATCTGGAGACATTACCTATATGGTACGAAGTGTACAATTTTCACAGATCACAAAAGTCGGCAGCACATATTCGACCAGAAAGAGCTGAATATGAGACAAAGATGTTGGGTTGAATTGTTGAACGACTACGACTGCGAGATCAAGTATCACCCAGGGAAAGCGAATGTGGTTGCTGATGCCCTGAGTCGTAAAGAAAGAAACCTTGAAGAAGAATATCTTTTAGGGCTTTAGAAATGATTATCCAAACAAATCTTTCTCTGTGAATTCGTGTCGCGCAGAGAGAAGCTCTTAAGGAAAGAAACCTTGAAGAAGAATATCTCCGTGGGATGGAGAAGCAATTGGTGCCAAACGAGGAAGGAACGTTTTGTTTTATGAAAAGGATTTGGGTTCCTCTGTTTGGTGGTTTGAGAAAAGTTATTTTTGATGAGGCACACAAATCACGGTACTCTATCCATCCAGGAGCGGATAAGATGTACCAAGACCTTAAAGATTATTATTGGTGGCCTAGGATGAAAGGCGACGTTGCTGTTTATGTGAGCAAGTGTTTAACGTGTGCTAAGGTTAAAGCTGAATACCAGAAGCCTTCAGGACTTCTACAACAACCTGAGACTCCCAAGTGGAAATGGGAACAGATTTCAATGGACTTCATAACGAAACTGCCCAAGACGCCCAGGGGTCATGATACTATTTGGGTGATAGTTGACCGCCTAACAAAGTCCGCACATTTCTTGCCAATCAAAGAGAAAGACAACACTAGTAAACTTGCGGAAATATACATGAGGGAGATTCTTGCACGTCATGGAGTGCCCCTCTCGATTATCTCTGATAGAGATGGGAGATTTGTATCAAGGATTTGGCAATCCTTCCAAGAAGCTTTTGGCTCGTAGTTGAACCTGAGCACTGCATTTCATCCGCAAACTGATGGGCAAAGTGAAAGAACTATTCAGAGATTGGAGGATATGCTGAGAGCATGTGTAATGGATCTTGGTGGTAGCTGGGATAAACATTTACCATTGGCCGAATTTTCATACAACAATAGCTACCACACAAGCATTGGAGCCGCGCCATTTGAAGCTCTTTATGGACGCAAGTGTCTATCACCACTATGCTGGGCTGATGCAGGTGATAGGCAGCTTGTTGGTCCCGAAATTGTCCAAGAGACGACAGACAAGATTGCACAGATTCGAAAACGCATCGAGGCAGCTTGCGACAGGCAGAAAGCCTATGCAGATCCAAAGAGGAAACCTTTGGAATTTCAAGTTGGAGATATGGTTTTATTGAAAGTTTCACCCTGGAAGGGTGTGGCACGTTTCGGAAAGCGTGGGAAGTTGAATCCGCGTTACATTGGCCCTTTCAGAATTCTGCAAAGGATTGGGCTTGTAGCTTACAAGTTGGCCCTACCTGCTGAACTCCATGGTGTTCACGATACATTCCATGTATCCAATTTGAGAAAAAGTCCAACACAAGAAAAAGTGATCATTCCTGCTGACGAAGTTCATATCGACGACACGCTCCACTTCACTGAAGAACCTGTTGAGGTCACGGATTGGAAAGTTAACAAAATGCACGGAGCAGTGTCAAACTCGTCAAAGTTCGTTGGAATGCTAGGCATGGACCTGAATTCACGTGGGAACGAGAGGATCGTATGAAAGAGAAGTACCCCCACTTATTTCCCAAGAACCCTGCATCTAGAAGCAGAACTTAAAATTTCGGGACGAAATTTATTTAACGGGGGGAGAATGTGACAACCCTCACCAAACCAGGTATCCGTATGAATTAATTAATATTTAATTACTGCTTAATTACTGTGCTTGCTTACAGTTGTGATTAAACTGCTACTTGAATTCTGATATATACATGTTCATGCATCATACTTTATTACTGTCACTCTATTATTTACACACAAACCTTAGTGACAACCTTGATGCACAAAAGCACAATGAGCACACTATACGGGATACCCAGAAAACATGCTGACATAGCCAGCATCAGACAGTTACTGTCTCTGAGGCCAGTATGAGCCGGGAATAGTTTACTACACTAGTAGGGAGTGTAGGGAGTTGAGGATTGTAAAACTGCGTCACTAGGTAATAGTTATAGTGACCGGATGTGCCTAAAACGTACTTTAAGTACAAAATTCTGCACTTTAAATAAAAATTCAGCATTTATTTAACTAGTAAAGTGCCAGAACATGAGAAAAATAATACTAGACACTTTCCATAGTGTCGGGAATTCATTGTGTCACTAAAATAAATATTAACGACACTTTAAATGCTTATTTAGCACTTTAACGAATTAATATCCAACCGAACAACGGGACTTTACCCGGAACCTAAAAAATATTGTCTATGACACTATTTTTCTTTTTCTGAGCTAGTTAGGGTACCCGAATACCCTAACACCCGTTACAAAACACTACACACTACTACTCTAATTTAATCTCCTAACTAACTTATCTAGATCACTTAATTAGTTGAAATCCAACTAAACCTTTCCCCTATATGAAATCGGCTCCTACATGGCCCCCTCTTCTCACACTCGATTTCCCCCATGTGCCACCAAATCTTCCAAGTTCCCATGCAAGTTGACTTTTGAATTGTGAGAAAGATGAGTGAACTAATATTACTTACACTCAACACCCCTAAAGAACTTACTTGTTTACCTAACAACTTTCACATAACCCCCCCCCCTCATTGCATGTAATCGGTCATTATGGGCCCCCCACCGTACGATTTCTTCATCTCCACCATAAGATTTGAATAAGTTTTTCTTTCCCCATGCAATCACTAGTAAGATCATGATGTGAGGGTGTATGTACTTATGAGAACATAATACCCATTGGACATTAGGATTTGTGCACTTATAACCACCATCATCATCCACTTAGCAAGATATCACCAAACAACTCTCCTTCTTTCATTAAAGAGCTACGGCCGACGCCCTTATCAACACACCACCCATTTTCAATTTTTGTTCAAGTATTCTAAACTCCCTACAAGGTGTAACAAGGCGAATCACGGAGTGTGGAGCTCGCGGTTTGTCAAGGACCTCTCTAGTTTGCCTTTATCCACTCGTTTTCTCTCGTGTTTCTTCCCTAGCTTCAAAGCTAGTAGTAAGCTCCTTTGATCATCTTTTATTTTATATTTATGGTGGTTAAAAATTATGTTGTGATGTAAATAGAAGAACACTAGAAGATCATAAATGCAAACTTGAACATAAAGCTAGTATGAGGTTAAAATAAGATGGAATCTTGTTAAAATAAAATTGTTTTGATGTTGTTATTATTTATTTGTTGATTGTTAGTAAGATGATGTTATCATCATAGTAAACTTGTTAAAATAAGATTAAAAACTTATGTTAATAAGTTAGGAAGTGATTAATGTTTTATATAAAAAGATCACCTCCATGTTTCAACATAAACTTGGTAACAAAGTGATTTTTTTTTTTTTGAAAAACAAGTAAACTAAGTGAGTAAATGGTCGTATGGACCCGAGAGTTTTACAAAAATAAACACACTTTGGAGGGTGACTAAACCCACTAAAAACACCACTAAATTACTACGCGTTTTTATGAAACGCCAAGTTTATGTTGTCATGAAAAATGCATTGTTTTTGGCACTTGACTAGTGTAACATTGTTTAGTAAATTGTTGGTTGATTTGAATGATTTTTTGAAAAGAAAATGATACGCTTGTAAGCGTGGACACCTCCAGTTACAGAGGAAACTCTGGTGAAATTTTTCCAGAAAATAACTCTTAGATTATTTTTTGTGACAAGTGTTTATAAATATATTTTTGACTTGTTTTCCAAACAAACTTCGTCATGATTTTTTATTACAAAATAACCAAGTGTCGGAGGTGGATTTTCGTAAACAAAACTTACTAAATATATATTTGGAATATATATTTCATAGTAAAACACTTGTGTAATTTTTATGATTATTTTGTGAACTACATAAATATTATTTTTAGGGTAAAAATAATATTACTAGAATACACTGAATATTCACGGCTCCAAAATAATACGCACGCCTTCACAATAAATATTTAAGTTACACCGGTATTATTAATACCACCCGAACTTTACAACGTAACTTACGTATTTTCAGAAAATACCCATAAGTGTGTATTTTGACAAGGATATTATGTTGGAAAATTATATGGAATAAAATATAATATTTTTGGGAAAAATATTTATATTTTGGAAGTAAAGTATTTTGGACAAATGAAATAAAATATATTACATTAAGTGAGACTTAATAATATATTTCGAAGTTATACGAACGCACATGTATTAAAACCCCATCCTTGGGAAGAAATATATTTACAATATAATTACGAAGTGTAATTACGAAATAGTTGCCTAACTATTTCCCAAAGACAATAAACCTTAAGCTAAGGCACGGCCGTCCGTCTAATAGAAGTTAGTACGTGTAGGTCGTCGCACAGCAGGTTGACCAGGAGATTTCTTGTTAGAGACGCACTTCGGTGAGTTCATGTCCCCCTTTTCTCTTAATTGGTTTCAGTTTTCTAAACTGCGGGGGTGAAATACATGTTACGATGATTATGAGTACTTTTACACACGGTATGTTTAGCTTAAGGAGGGTTACTACTTAGATCATGTGAGTGGGTAGGCGGGAACTGAAGGCCATTAATCCTCAGTGTAGGACCGAGGGACAGTAGCGGTAGATCTATCTGGATGTAGCGAGCCTAGCCCCAGGCCCAACAGTACGGACCTCGGGGTGACTTTGTGCCCGACGCATAAATCTGCTAGGTTTGAGTCTTCCTACAGCACTTCACACATATCAATGGCCTTGCAAACCATTGGTGATCTCTTTATTTCCTTATTTGTTACATACCAGGATTTTTATACTTACAAAGGTTTTACATACTCACTTACACATGAACTCGCTCAACATTTTTGTTGATTTTTCCAACTTACATGTATTTCACGGAACTAAGGATCTGGCACGGTATGCTACGTTTTCACGCTGCGTAGAGTTATGGGATCATCCGAGTTTAGGGGTTGTGGCTTTTACCTGGACGAGTCACAGTTCTTAAACTACGTCTATTTTAAGTTTGTGGTTGTGTCTTTCAAACAATGTTTTTATGTTATTAGGTTGTAATTTCCGTTGCATGTGTCAACGCCTTAAGACAATGTTGTTGTATTTTGTTTTTAAGACTTTAATTAATGGATGATTCTGCATGGTTTTATTTTCATATAGCTTTCTTGTGATTAAGCTATGGTATTAAGAAGTCACACCAAATAAACCCACGCTTCTGCAAAAGCCAGGGTGTGACAACTACGTATAATACTAAACAGAGTATTACATATATTAACAATTACATATGTGTTCTATCTTATTACGTTTATGTATTAAGAACTATTACATATATATTAAAGGCTTCCACTATTCCCACATCCCTATGGTTTCAAAGAAAATCTTCATAAACTACTAATTGTAGGCAATAATAAAGTTGTTATCTAGACCTATATTCACACAATTAGTTATGAAGATGAACCCTTTTTAATTCCAAAATCCATCTTAATTTATTTTCTTTACAAAATAGAATTAACGTGCAAATATTATGTTAAACGGAAAGAAATCTCAAAGGCAAAATTATAGGATCAGATCTGGTCATCATTTCCAAGCAAAGATTTGCTAGCTATTCGCCAGCCTGTTTCCAGCACCAACCATTTAATGTGTTTCCGTGTATAGTTCTTTGTTTGGTGTATAAATAGGCCTCTTGTTTTTCTTTTAAAACATAACAATCAATACAAGTTTCTTTCAATAAAGTCAAACACTTTGCTCATCATCTACAATCTATCCCATCAAATCCAACCTCAAACCAGAAAAAAACCAAAAAAAAAAAAAACTAAAATCAAACTCAAAAAAGAAATCAAACCTGTTTGCCCTTCAATCACCGGTGAAATCGCATCGGAACAATCAGCCCCCCACCAATACCCACCGGAACGACCAGCTCTGCACCCTCTCACCACCACCTCCGCCTCCGTCCTCTACCTCCGGCCACCTGTCGCCGCCGCCAACAGCCTCCGTCACACCTCACAATCACAACCAGCTCCGCCTATTCTCGTTGTCGTGTGCATCACTCGCCGCCGTGACGCCGAGTAAATCAACTGGAGATCTCCTTTCTGTGATTATTCAATGCTTTCATCCGGTACCTGATTTCAGCAATCCAATTGTTGTGAATCGGAGATTCTTCGATGATTTGTTGCGAATCGGTGATTATCTTCTGATCGAGTGTTGAATTTCTGGTAGAAATCGAAACCCTTCAATTTTAACTTGGGGATTGAAAAGGTGAAGATAGAGAAACAGAGAAAAGGTACCTGATTATCTTGTTGTCTTGGGAAAAGTGAAGATAGAGAAATGAAAAGGTGGGGAGCACGGGTAGAAATAGAGAAAAGGAAAAGGGAAATGGGAAAGGCAAATGCGGTACAGAACTAACTGTTACAAAAAAAAAACTTGGATTTTCGATTGTGGGGCAACCGATACCATGACATATGAAATTTCTAATTTGGTGTCAACATCCAAACCGGGAAAAACTCATATTCAAACTGCAAACGGAGAGGTTATGCGTGCAGAAGGAGGGGGAACAATTGAAATCTCCCCAACGTTAAAACTCTCAAATTGCCTTTATGTTCCATCATTGTCACATAAATTACTATCAATCAGTCATGTGACAAAAGAACTATATTGTATAGTACTAATGCATCCCACCTTTTGTATCTTACAGGACATCAGGACGGGGACGATTTTTGGACGTGGCACTGAGCGTCAGGGGTTGTACTATGTGGATGAGGTGGCTCAACAAGGTACTGTGATGTTGGCTCATGGAACTATAAACCGGGAAGCGTGGTTATGGCATAGGCGTCTCGGACATCCATCTTCTAGGTATCTACATCTTTTATTCCCTAAACTTTTTTCTCCTCGTGATAAAATAAATTGTGAAACTTGTTTTCTTGCTAAAAGCCATCGACAACCTTTCAAGCCAAATAATACAAGAGTTAATGTGCCTTTCTCATTAATTCATTCTGATGTATGGGGTCCATCCCCTATTACGGGGGGGGGGGCAAGGTTTTCGTTATTTCTTGTTATTCATAGATGATTGTACCCGTATGACGTGGGTTTATTTCTTGAAACACAAGTCTGAAGTTTTTGAAAAATTTACTATATTCCATACTATGATTCACACTCAATTTCAAAAAGAAATTCAAATTCTTCGATCCGACAATGGGGGGAATTCGTTAATGCATCCGTAAAACGTTTTTGCCAAACCAAAGGGATAATTCACCAAACCACCTGTCCACATACTCCTGAACAAAATGGAGTCGCCGAACACAAAAACCGTATAATTCTTGAGTTGACTCGGGCCTTCCTAATCGAATCCAAAGTCCCTAAATTTTTTTGGCCCGAAGCAGTTGCTTCTTCTGTATACCTCATAAATCAACTTCCTACAAAAAATCTTGAACTAAAAACCCCCATACAAGCCCTAGAAAAATTTGCCAAGATCCCTCCTCCTCTTACTCTTGAACCACGAATTTTTTGCTGCTCAGCCTTTGTTCACATACCCAAAACCAATCGAACAAAACTTGACCCGTGTGTCGAGAAATGTGTGTTTGTGGGCTATGGAGTTAATCAAAAAGGTTATCGTTGTTATAACCAAAAAACACGTCACATATACACTACTATGAACCTTGACTTTCTTGAAACAAAATACTTCTATAACACCAACCCAATGGTCAGGGGGAGAACGAACACATAGACACACTGGGTTGGCTGACTCGATTCCCATCGTCTGAGGAAGTCATAACCAGAGGAGATCACAGTAACAAAGGAGAATCACCGCCTGACACAAACACACAACCAACCGAGCACAGTGTCACTGAAGAAAATCCCTCCAACCTGATGCCCAAGGTAAGTAATAATGAGATTCCTGAAAATTCTGATGTTTCCCTTAATCATTATGAATGTGACCACACAGAATAGGAGCAAGCTGAACGAAGTTCTCCTGCTTCCCCTAATCATAGTGATGGTGAACACATAGAACCGGTGACAATAGCAGAGCACATTGAACCAAGGGAAGCACCAGAACGGTATGTGTTGCCACCAAGGGCAAATAGGGGAGTTCTTCCCAAGCGATATTCCCCAGAGAAGGAATCTCAAAACTCAAATTATCCGGTAGCCAACATAGCTAGGGGGAGCCTATCTCATGAAGCTAAAGTGTTTGTTTCCTCATTATATTCTGAACATACTCCAACCAATGTAAAACAAGCCTTAGAATTTGAGAACTGGAAAAAAGCAATGAGAACAGAGATGGAGGCCCTGATGAAAAATGATACATGGGAAAAGTGTACTCTTCCACCAGGAAAGAAACTCGTGGGATGTCGCTGGGTTTTTACAGTGAAGTACAAGTCAGATGGAACCATTGAGAGGTACAAAGCCCGACTGGTAGCTAAAGGATATACTCAAACATACTGGATCGAATACTTGGAAACCTTCTCACCATGGCCAAAATTAACACTATCAGAGTCCTCTTCTCGATAGCTGCAAACGAAAATTGGCCACTTCATCAATTTGACGTAAAAACGCTTTTCTGCATGGAGAATTAACAGAAGAAGTTTACATGGAAGCTCCTGCTGGTTTTGCAACAGATTTCAAGACAGGTGAAGTATGTCGGTTATAAAAATCCCTTTATGGTCTAAAGCAATCTCCTCGAGCGTGGTTTGGTATATTTACACTCACAATGAAAGGATATGGATTCAAACAAAGCAACTCGGACCACACTTTGTTCATCAAACAAAGAGGAAGATTTGTAACATGTAAATTGTATATGTTGATGATATGATCATTACGGGGAATGACAAGGAAGAGATGACAAAATTAAAAGAGAGCCTGTTCCGAGAATTCGAAATGAAAGACTTGGGAAGACTTAAGTATTTTCTTGGAATTGAAGTACTAAGGTCCAAACGAGGAATCTTTATTTGCCAGAAAAAATACATCCTAGATATGTTAGCCGAAACGGGAATGATCGATTGCAAACCAGCAGATACACCAATGATGGTGAATCATAAACTTCAAATGGAGGAAGGAGCAATACTAGTCGAAAAAGAGAGGTATCAACGGCTAGTAGGAAAGCTGATATATCTGTCACACACACGACCTGACATAGCTTATGCAGTAAGTGTTGTTAGCCAGTTTATGCACCAGCCTCAAATAGCACACATGGAAGCAGTATATAGAATCATGAGATATTTCAAAGGTACAATTGGCCATGGAGTCCTCTTTAAATCAAACGGACATCTGAAAATTCAAGGGTACAATGATGCAGACTGGGCTGGAGATAAAGGGGATCGAAGATCAACATCAGGGGACTTCACCCTAGTCAGAGGAAATCTAGTTACCTGGAGAAGCAAGAAGCAAAAGGTGGTTGCTCTATCCAGTGCAGAAGCTGAATTTCGAGGAATAGCACGATGCTTGACAGAAATACTATGGATACGGAAGCTTCTAACTGAAGTCGGTTTTACTCCGACAGAACCAACTAGAATCATGTGTGACAACAAAGCAGCTATTCAAATCTCAGAAAATCTGGTTCTGCATGATCGTACAAAGCATGTAGAAGTAGATAGACACTTCATTAAAGAAAAGCTAGAATCAGGGATACTTGAACTACCTTTTGTGCAGTCTGAAGATCAATTAGCAGATATCCTAACAAAGGCGGTTAATGAGAGAATATTCAGCAAATGCCTAAACAAGTTAAGTATTAGAGATCCCACTACTCAACTTGAGGGGAAGTGTTAAACGGAAAGAAATGTCAAAGGCAAAATTATAGGATCAGATCTGGTCATCATTTCCAATCAAAGATTTGCTAGCTATTCGCCAGCCTGTTTCCAGCACCAACCATTCAATGTGTTTCCGTGTATAGTTCTTTGTTTGGTGTATAAATAGGCCTCTTGTTTTTCTTTGTAAAACATAACAATCAGTACAAGTTTTTTCAATAAAGTCTTCCTATTAGTCCATCTTAATCAACTAAATGTTAATATAAAAAGCAAAAGAGAATATTTTTAATGTTATATTTTTATGTAATTGATTTTATTAGAATAAAAAATATGTAATTAGTCATTTAATAAATTCATTAAGGGTAAAATAGTTATTTCATAAGAGTATTTTTAATGAAATGGATAAATATGTAGTATATGGGGTTTAGGAAGGTGAAATATGTAACTAAATTTAGTGATTGAGGAAAATATGTAATATGGCTTCTTAGGAGTAGGGGGAAATTTGTAAAAATCCCTATTAATTTTATCATGATGTATAACATGATATCATCATATTCTTAATTTGTATTGCCTTGGATAAACTATAATATAATTATTTTAATCAAGCATCTACGAATAAACTAATGTCAACAAACAGACCAATTTTTTATCTCTGTTTTCCAATGGCTTCTTCTTCAATCTCCATAACTTCTGGAGTTTTTTTGGTTATTTTTGTGTGGCTATGGAGTAGTTGTTTGTATGCTAATGGATGCTATACGTCCATCATCAGCTTCGGTGACTCCCTTGCTGACACCGGTAACCTTAAACAGCTCGCCTCGATATCCAACCGAGTGCTTCCACTTTTTTTACCACCTTACGGCGAAAACTTCTTGAATCAATCCACCGGACGTTGTTCTAATGGCCGCCTCATGATCGACTTCCTTGGTAAACAATTTAGATTAGTTTTGCTAATGATCAGATCTGTATGTAATTATTTATTTATATACAAAACAAAACATATTCTGGTTGTTTCAGATCTAGATTTAGCAATGATAATACTGCATTTTAAGTTTAAATTTCAGTTCTTTTTTCTCTGTTTATGCAGCTGAGAGGCTCGGGTTGCCATTGGTACCACCATTTCTACAAGACAATGGGAACAACAACATGGTGACATTCAAACAAGGAGTGAATTATGCAGTGGCGGGTGCAACGGCGTTGGATCGATCAGTTCTTGAACCAAGAGGAATAGTAAATCCCATAACAAATGCGTCTTTAGGAGTTCAGTTAGCATGGTTTAAACAATCATTGCCTTCTATTTGTGGCAACGAATCAAGTAACTAACACTATTTTCTTTATTCAAACCCCGAGTTAGTGGGTTCTTGTTTATACTAACTGATAATAATTCTTGACAGATTGTAGAGATTTTATTGGACGGTCTTTGGTCCTTGTCGGAGAGATTGGAGGAAACGATTACAACTATCCAATTCTTTGGGGAAAATCCGTCGAAGAGGTTGAATCATTTGTTCCTCTTGTAATCGATATCATCATCTCAGCAATCGATGTAAGAACCTACAATAATCATACAAGATTGGACTTTTAAACAATGTTATATCATTATATGATAAATTATTTTCTTTAGATCTAACTTTTAATTACAGGAATTTATTAAAATGGGTGCCAAGACACTAGTTGTTCCAGGAAACTTTCCTATTGGATGCTCTGCATCCTATTTGACAATTTGCGGTTCAGAGAATGAAGAGTATGATCCTGTAACCGGTTGCCTTGTTAGGTTAAACCAGTTTGCTGAATACCACAACAAACTGCTACAAACAAAAATAAAGCAAGTCCAAGATCTTCATCCTGATGTCAACATCTTCTATGCCGATTACTACAATGCTGCCATGGAAATCTACCTTTTTCCACATAAATATGGTAAAGAAACTTGAACTAATAATAACTTTCATTCCTATATAATCCTGACACTACCCGAAACACGACAAAAAATAGTCAGGTTTTGGATTGTCAAACATGTCGTGTTTGGGTTGACATGTTTAACCCGTTTAATCAAACAAGCTGGCCCACCAACCCGTTTGACTAGTCTAGATAATTATGTGAAGTGGGTCTTGTTAAGATTACACGATTTTAAGTGTATCCGAGTTAGGATTGAAGTCTTTTACTCAAACAAACATATGGGTCGTGTTTGTTGGATTTCTGAGTTTAGGGTTTCGAAGAATGAAGAAGATTGTTCATAAAATGACTTGATAAATCGGAATTGTCATGATACAGAAATATATATACATGAATTAATGAACGGTGGTAACCGCTATGTTCTAACTTAGACTAAGAAATAATAATGATAATAATAATAATAATAATATCTAGCTTATAACTATATATATATATATATATGTGTGTGTGTGTGTGTGTGTGTGTGTGTCTAACACCCTCCCGTAAGCTAGATCATCTCAAATTCATGTGCAGTAGGTCCTTTAAGCGTGTGAAGTCCTTCGGTTGTAATGCTTTCGTCATGATGTCAGCCATTTGATCTTTTGTTGTACAGAAAACAACCGCTACTTCTCTTTTCTTGATCAAGACCCTAATAAAATGATACTTGACCCTTATGTGTTTACTTTTACCATGATACACCGGATCTCTGGCCAGACAGATAGTTGATTTGTTATCACAAAATATTGGAATGGAGTAGTCCTGTTTCCCTTCCAGGTCATTTAGAATCCCTTTAATCCATAATGCTTGACATCCGGTCAAAGATAAGGCCATATACTCTGCTTCTGTTGAAGACAATGCTACCACTTTCTGCTTCTTTGATTGCCAAGATATGGGACCAGATCCTAAATGAAAAATATATCCAGAGGTACTCTTACTGTCATCTATATTTCCAGCATAGTCGCAATCACTGAATCCCACTAGGTGTTTCTTTCCTCCTTTAGATTATGTAATTCCTTGCTCCTGGGTCCCTTTGATATATTTCAGTATGCGTTTTGCTGCTTCCCAATGACTTTTCTTTGGATTCTCCATGAATCTACTTATTTTGCTTACTGCGAACATAATGTCTGGTCTTGTATTGGTTAAATACATTAAACTTCCGACTAAGCTACGATATACCCCCTCGTCAACAAAATCTTCTGGATCATCTTTAGATAATTTTAGTCCATATTCCATTGGAGTGGATACTGTGTTGCATAATGTCATCCTGTACTTTTCTAACAGATTTCTCATGTACTTCTTTTGTGAGAGAGTAATGTTTCCATTCTCATACGAAACTTCTATGCCAAGGAAGTAATGCAAACGGCCCATATCTGTCATTTCGAATTCCTTTTTCATTGATTCTTTGAATTCCGAAATTAATCTCATCGAACTGCTCGCTATGATTAAATCGTCTACATATAGACATATTACTATCTTTCCTTCATTCGTATCTTTGATGTAAAGGGTATGTTCATAAATGCATTTGTTAAACTTGTTTTGAACGAAATATGCATCTATTCGACTGTACCATGCTCTAGGAGCTTGTTTTAAACCATATAGAGCCCGTTTAAGATAACATACATTTTTCTCCTCTCCTTTTTTTAACATACCCTTGAGGTTGTTCAATATAAACTTGTTCTTCCAACTGACCGTTTAAGAAAGCAGTCTTTACGTCCATTGGTGAAGATGCCATTCATGATGAGCTGCAAGAGCCAACACTAATCTGACCGTTTCAAATCTGATTACAGGAGCAAATACTTCTTGATAGTCTATGCCATATTTCTGTTTGTATCCTTTTACCACCAATCTGGCTTTATACTTATCTACATTCCTTTTTCATCATACTTCGTTTTATATATCCACTTAACACCAATAGGTTTTTGATGTTTTGGAGGATCTACAAGTTCCCATGTCTGATTTTTTAGAATTGACTCTATTTCTTTGTCCATGGCTTCCATCCATCTTGAGTCTTTACTGGCTTCTTCATACGAAGTTGGATCAGCACTCGTATAGAGAACAAAATTTACAACTTGACTTTCATTATATTTCTGGAGCACTTCTTCTTCGATTAAAGCTCTTGATTTTTTATATATGTTGTTGAGGCGCTTAGTGCGAATAACTTCATTTTCCGAATCTAATGATGATGAATCATCTTGTTGCTGCTGCACTTGTTCGGCTGCTGCGGAGTTCTCGTTATGCAGATTCTGATTCATTCCTTGGCTTTGTTCTTCGTCTTCTCATGTTGTTGAAACATTTTGTTCTGATTGTTCATTGGATACTAATTCATTTTGGGTATTACTGAATCCACTATCAACTTGAGTTTGACTTTCTTCGGTATCAGTTACAACAAATGGAACATCAGACGTTCCAGAATCTATAACCCATCTTTTGTTTTCGTCAAACATTACATCACGACTGACGATGATTTTATTTGTTTGTGGATTGTACAATTTGTAACCTTTGCTATTCTCACTGTATCCAACAAAAACAGTTTTTTCTGTTTTCTTATTCAACTTATCTCGATGTTGTTTAGGCACATGAGCATAAGCCAAACAGCCGAACACTTTGAGATACTCTACATTGGGTTTGTTGCCATTCCATGTTTCATATGGAGTGATATTCGGTCTAGTCTTGGTCACTGTTCGGTTTAAAATGTATGTAGCACATGCTACTGCTTCTGCCCAATAACAATTTGGTAAATGTTTGGCATTCATCATGCTTCTGCTCAGTTCCATTAAAGTTTTGTTTTTCCTTTCCGCTACCCCATTTTGCTAGGGAGAATAGCTATTTGTGAGTTGATGACGTATTCCTTTTAATTTCAGATAATCTTGGAATGCATTACTACAATACTCTCCTCCTCGATCAGATCTTAGTGTTTTAACTAAGTGATTAGATTGTCTTTCATTCAAGGCTTTAAATGTCTTAAAATAAGTCAATGCCTCCAATTTGTATTTTAGAAAGAATACGCAGGTTTTTCTTGTATAATCATCGATAAAGGTAATAAAATACCTGCATCCTCCTATAGATTCAGTTCTCATTGGCCCACATATATCTGAGTCCACCCGTTGTAAGGGTTTACTAGCTTGCCATGTAGTTTTCTTTGGAAACCCTTTCCTTGTTTGTTTTCCTGAAATACATCCCTCACATATGTTCTCATTTTTCACGATTTTAGGTAATCCGAATACCAGATCTTTGTTTCCCATACTAATTAGCGTATCCATATTCACATGACCATACCGTTTGTGCTACAGAACTGACATGACTTCTGTTGACATTGTCATTGCAAAGTTTAGATCACTACCGGGATGAAGCGGAAACCTTTTGTTACTCGTCATTTTAATGTCTCCTATAGGAGTTCAGTTAGCATGGTGTAAACAATCATTGCCTTCTGTTTGTGGCAACGAATCAAGTAACTAACACTATTTTCTTTATTCAAACCCCGAGTTAGTGGGTTCTTGTTTATACTAACTGATAATAATTCTTGACAGATTGTAGAGATTTTATTGGACGGTCTTTGGTCCTTGTCGGAGAGATTGGAGGAAACGATTACAACTATCCAATTCTTTGGGGAAAATCCGTCGAAGAGGTTGAATCATTTGTTCCTCTTGTAATCGATATCATCATCTCAGCAATCGATGAAGAACCTACAATAATCATACAAGATGGGACTTTTAAACAATGTTATATCATTATATGATAAATTATTTTCTTTAGATCTAACTTTTAATTACAGGAATTTATTAAAATGGGTGCCAAGACACTAGTTGTTCCAGGAAACTTTCCTATTGGATGCTCTGCATCCTATTTGACAATTTGCGGTTCAGAGAATGAAGAGTATGATCCTGTAACCGGTTGCCTTGTTAGGTTAAACCAGTTTGCTGAATACCACAACAAACTGCTACAAACAAAATTAAAGCAAGTCCAAGATCTTCATCCTGATGTCAACATCTTCTATGCCGATTACTACAATGCTGCCATGGAAATCTACCTTTTTCCATATAAATATGGTAAAGAAACTTGAACTAATAATAACTTTCATTCCTATATAATCCTGACACTACCCGAAACACGACAAAAAATAGTCAGGTTTTGGATTGTCAAACATGTCGTGTTTGGGTTGACATGTTTAACCCGTTTAATCAAACAAGCTGGCCCACCAACCCGTTTGACTAGTCTGGATAATTAGGTGAAGTGGGTCTTGTTAAGATTACACGATTTTAAGTGTATCCGAGTTAGGATTGAAGTCTTTTACTCAAACAAACATATGGGTCGTGTTTGTTGGATTTCTGAGTTTAGGGTTTCGAAGAATGAAGAAGATTGTTCATAAAATGACTTGATAAATCGGAATTGTCATGATACAGAAATATATATACATGAATTAATGAACGGTGGTAACCGCTATGTTCTAACTTAGACTAAGAAATAATAATGATAATAATAATAATAATATCTAGCTTATAACTATATATATATATATGTGTGTGTGTGTGTGTGTGTGTCTAACACCCTCCCGTAAGCTAGATCATCTCAAATTCATGTGCAGTAGGTCCTTTAAGCGTGTGAATTCTTCGGTTGTAATGCTTTCGTCATGATGTCAGCCATTTGATCTTTTGTTGCACAGAAAACAACCGCTACTTCTCTTTTCTTGATCAAGTCCCTAATAAAATGATACTTGACCCTTATGTGTTTACTTTTACCATGATACACCGGATCTCTGGCCAGACAGATAGTTGATTTGTTATCACAAAATATTGGAATGGAGTAGTCCTGTTTCCCTTCCAGGTCATTTAGAATCCCTTTAATCCATAATGCTTGACATCCGGTCAAAGATAAGGCCATATACTCTGCTTCTGTTGATGACAACGCTACCACTTTCTGCTTCTTTGATTGCCAAGATATGGGACCAGATCCTAAATGAAAAATATATCCAGAGGTACTCTTACTGTCATCTATATTTCCAGCATAGTCGCAATCACTGAATCCCAATAGGTGTTTCTTTCCTCCTTTAGATTATGTAATTCCTTGCTCCTGGGTCCCTTTGAAATATTTCAGTATGCGCTTTGCTGCTTCCCAATGACTTTTCTTTGGATTCTCCATGAATCTACTTATTTTGCTTACTGCGAACATATTGTCTGGTCTTGTATTGGTTAAATACATTAAACTTCCGACTAAGCTATGATATACCCCCTCGTCAACAAAATTTTCTGGATCATCTTTAGATAATTTTAGTCCATATTCCATTGGAGTGGATACTGTGTTGCATAATGTCATCCTGTACTTTTCTAACAGATTTCTCATGTACTTCTTTTGTGAGAGAGTAATGTTTCCATTCTCATACGAAACTTCTATGCCAAGGAAGTAATGCAAACGGCCCATATCCGTCATTTCGAATTCCTTTTTCATTGATTCTATGAATTCCGAAATTAATCTCATCGAACTGCTCGCTATGATTAAATTGTCTACATATAGACATATTACTATCTTTCCTTCATTCGTATCTTTGATGTAAAGGGTATGTTCATAAATGCATTTGTTAAACTTGTTTTGAACGAAATATGCATCTACTCGACTGTACCATGCTCTAGGAGCTTGTTTTAAACCATATAGAGCCCGTTTAAGATAACATACATTTTTCTCCTCTCCTTTTTTTAACATAGCCTTGAGGTTGTTCAATATAAACTTGTTCTTCCAACTGACCGTTTAAGAAAGCAGTCTTTACGTCCATTGGTGAAGATGCCATTCATGATGAGCTGCAAGAGCCAACACTAATCTGACCGTTTCAAATCTGATTACAGGAGCAAATACTTCTTGATAGTCTATGCCATATATCTGTTTGTATCCTTTTACCACCAATCTGGCTTTATACTTATCTACATTCCCTTTTTCATCATACTTCGTTTTATATATCCACATAACACCAATAGGTTTTTGATGTTTTGGAGGATCTACAAGTTCCCATGTCTGATTTTTTAGAAATGACTCTATTTCTTTGTCCATGGCTTCCATCCATCTTGAGTCTTTACTGGCTTCTTCATACGAAGTTGGATCAGCACTCGTATAGAGAACAAAATTTACAACTTGACTTTCATTATATTTATGCAGCACTTCTTCTTCGATTAAAGCTCTTGATTTTTGATATATGTTGTTGAGGCGCTTAGTGCGAATAACTTCATTTTCGGAATCTGATGATGATGATGAATCATCTTCTTGCTGCTGCACATGTTCGGCTGCTGCGGAGTTCTCGTTATGCAGATTCTGATTCATTCCTTGGCTTTGTTCTTCGTCTTCTCATGTTGTTGAAACATTTTGTTCTGATTGTTCATTGGATACTGATTCATTTTGGGTATTACTGAATCCACTATCAACTTGATTTTGACTTTCTTCGGTATCAGTTACAACAAGTGGAACATCAGACGTTCCAGAATCCATAACCCATCTTTTGTTTTCGTCAAACATTACATCACGACTGACGATGATTTTATTTGTTTGTGGATTGTACAATTTGTAACCTTTGCTATTCTCACTGTATCGAACAAAAACAGTTTTTTCTGTTTTCTTATTCAACTTATCTCGATGTTGTTTAGGCACATGAGCATAAGCCAAACAGCCGAACACTTTGAGATACTCTACATTGGGTTTGTTGCCATTCCATGTTTCGTATGGAGTGATATTCGGTCTAGTCTTGGTCACTGTTCGGTTTAAAATGTATGTAGCACATGCTACTGCTTCTGCCCAATAACAATTTGGTAATTGTTTGGCATTCATCATGCTTCTGCTAAGTTCCATTAAAGTTTTGTTTTTCCTTTCCGCTTCCCCATTTTGCTAGGGAGAATAGCTATTTGTGAGTTGATGACGTATTCCTTTTAATTTCAGGTAATCTTGGAATGCATTACTACAATACTCTCCTCCTCGATCAGATCTTAGTGTTTTAACTAAGTGATTAGATTGTCTTTCATTCAAGGCTTTAAATGTCTTAAAATAAGTCAATGCCTCCAATTTGTATTTTAGAAAGAATACCCAGGTTTTTCTTGTATAATCATCGATAAAGGTAATAAAATACCTGCATCCTCCTATAGATTCAGTTCTCATTGGCCCACATATATCTGAGTGCACCCGTTGTAAGGGTTTACTAGCTTGCCATGTAGTTTTCTTTGGAAACCCTTTCCTTGTTTGTTTTCCTGAAATACATCCCTTACATATGTTCTCATTTTTCATGATTTTAGGTAATCCGAATACCAGCTTTGTTTCCCATACTAATTAGCATATCCATATTCACATGACCGTACCGTTTGTGCCACAGAACTGACATGTCTTTTGTTGACATTGTCATTGCAAAGTTTAGATCACTACCGGGATGAAGCGGAAACCTTTTGTTACTCGTCATTTTAATGTCTCCTATAGCTTCATTTTCTGCATCTTTGATTATACATCGATCCTTTCGAAACAAAATGGTATACCCCTTTTGTATTAGTTGCCCCACGCTCAAAAGGTTATGCTTTAAACCCTTCACGTAAAATACATTAGGTATTTTCCGAATTCATCCTCTGATAGAAACAGACACTTCTCCGCCGCCGATTACTTCCAGCCTTTTATCATCGCCTGTTCTCACTTCCTTTTTTAAAGATTCATCCAGATTGACAAATAGATCCCTGTTTCCTGTCATATGATTACTACAGGCGCTATCGAGATACCAGCAGTCATCCTTGACCGCTTCTTCCATATTGAAGATCATGAACATCGTGTCTTCATGTTCATCAATATCATCATCTTTGTGTATTAAAACGTTGTCCGGATTCTCGCTCTCATCTTTCCGCTGACAAAACTTGGCTGTGTGGCCAATTCTTTGACAGTTTTAACATCTAATAGAATTCCATTTTCGACCCCTTGTTTTACCCCGTCCTCTCACTCCTGTATCATTCCGAGTTTGCTTGGATCTATCTTGATTGGAGTTTTGCATTTGGAATGCATGTTCTATCTGAGTGTCATCATATCGTTTTAATCTCAGTTCATGAGATTGAAGAATTCCCATTAATTCTTCGGTCGAAACGTCCTCTAAATTCTTTGTTTCTTCTACCGTAATCACCACTAACTCGAAATTTCGAGTCAAACTTCGCAGGATCTTTTCTACTATTCGTTGTTCACTAATCTTATCTTCATTCATTCGTAATTGATTAACAATAAGGGTTGTTCTATTGAAATATTCTTCAATAGATTCTCCTTCTTTCATTTTTAGTGCATCAAATTCACATCGAAGAGTTTGAAGTTTGATTGTTTTTACCCGATTGTCTCCTCTGTAAGATTTGTGCAAGATGTTCCATGCTTCTTTTGACGATTTTGCAAGTGCGATCCGCTCGAATATCGTATCATTTACTGATTGAAAAATGATGTGTAATGCCCGTTTATCTTTCTTGACTGCATCTCTGTATGTTGTCGTCGCCTCCTCAGTGGGATTCGTTCCAGTTCTTGAATTCCTTCATCAACAATATTCCACAATTCTTGCGATTCAAATAAAACTTTGATTTGAATGTGCCAGTGACAATAATTCTGTCCGGTGAGTTTGGGAATTTGTGTTTGAATTCCTTGTGCCTGATTCATGTTTTAATTGTTTGAGATTTACGATTTCGTGGATTTGATCGATGTGGCTCTGATACCACTTTGTTGGATTTCTGAGTTTAGGGTTTCGAAGAATGAAGAAGATTGTTCATAAAATGACTTGATAAATCGGAATTGTCATGATACAGAAATATATATACATGAATTAATAAACGGTGGTAACTGCTATGTTCTAACATAGACTAAGAAATAATGATAATAATAATAATAATAATAATAACATCTAGCTTATAACTATATATATATATATATATATATAGAATTACGCTAAAATAAGAACCACCTCGAGTTGTAAGAACCGTGAGAACTTTTTGATCCGGGGCGAGGTGGACCAATTTTTTTTTTCATAAGCGTAGATGCGTGTATTATAAACACATTTGTAAAAAAAATCAAAAAAAATGTCGTGTGTGTAGTTTTGAGCACCACAAGTTTGTGTTTACGGGTACCGTAAATTTTTCGGTAAGATTTACGGTACCCGTAAACACAAACTTGTGGTGCTCAAAACTACACACACAACATTTTTTTTGAATTTTTTTTACAAATGTGTTTATAATACACGCAACTACGTTTATGGAAAAAAAAATTGGTCCACCTCGCCCCGTACGGTGTAGTTCTCACGGTTCTTACAATTCGAGGTGGTTCTCATTTTAGCGGTCCCCTATATATATATATATATAGTCCTAGGATCCTGTAAAAATGACATTTTTCATGAGAAGTATGAGAAGGTATAAAAATTCATATGTAGACATCACATTTTGGACTTGGGCACAATGTTTTGGGTTGTTTTGGCAAGAAAAACACCAAACATAATAATTTGAGACACAATGAAGTGAATTCTAGACTTAAAACTTAAAACACCATGTCAAGAACATTAAGTAGTGTGTTTTAAGTGTTATGTAGTGTGTTTTAAATTTCATGCCCATAATACGTTGCATTGTGTTTTAAACTGTTATGTTTGGTGTTTTTCTTACCAAACAACCCTAAACATCATTCCTAAGTTCAAAACATGATGCCTACACATGAATTTCTATGCCTTCTCACACTTCTCACGAAAAAAGTCATTTTTACAGGAACCTCACCCTATATATATATATATATGTCTAATAGGGGTGTTCAGAAAAAACCGTAACCAAATAAAAACCGTAAACCGAACCGTAACCGTAACCAAATAACCCAATCCGAATAATGAATTCGGTTTTTGGTTTGGTTTCTAACCGAAACAAAATTGTGAATATGGTTTTTGGTTCGGTTTATGGATCCACATTTTATTTTATTTGGTTTATTTGGATAACCGAATATACCATTTAACTTAATTAATTAATAAATAAAAATAATAATATTTTATAAACCATATACAATTTATTAGCCCAAAATAGTTATTTTTTATGCAGCCCAACTCAAACCCACTCATTTCTAAAATAATAGAATTTCAGACCTATAGAAACTAGGGTTTAGGATTTCTACATTTTCTTGTATAAAGACTCATGTTTGAAGATTATTTATATTTTGTGCCATTAGAATTGTTAACTATTTATAGTTTCTATGATCTATGTTTTGAAGCTTTAACTTTGTGGTTGTGTCTCCGACTACTTTATGGATGTGTTTGTTTTATTTCGCAATGAAACTTTCTTGTATTCATATATTGTTAGGCGTAAATTAGTTGCGATGTTCGAAAGTTGAAACATAAACATAAATATAAATTAGGAAAAAAAAGTATTTAGGTACAATTTGGTTAGATTTGGTTTATTTGGTTTCTAACCGAAACCAAACCGAATTGAATTTGGTTTGGTTTGGTTTGGATAGGTTTGAATATTCCTTATTTGGTTTGGTTTGATTTTTGGTTTGGGGTACAAAATTTTGAAAACCGAATAAACCGAACCGAATAAACCAAATAAACCATAAACCGAACCGATGAACACCCCTAATGTCTAACAGTGTTCAAGTTCATAATTCAATGTGCCAACCTGAAACTATCAACCCACCAACCCAACACGCTTGTCATCTGCATTATCAATTCATGTTTGTTACATATTTTAGGGTTCACGAACGGAGCTTTGAAGGTGTGTTGTGGAGGTGAAGGGCGGTATAATGTCGACCCATCAGTGGAATGTGGAGATGCATCTGCAACCGTGTGTGATGAACCCGATACATATGTCAGTTGGGACGGAATTCATCTAACCGAAGTGGCATACAGAATAATTTCCAAAAATTTGTTTACTACACCTCAATTTAATTCATTGTGTTCTACATCAACTTCAGGAGTTGGGTTATTAGGTTCTATGTGAGCAATTTGTATGAAATATGTGTTAGTAATTTTGTAACAAACATAATTTATAAAACTATGTGTTAGTAATTTTGGCTACAATAGATAGTGAGTGTGAACTACTTGCTTTTTAATATATATTATCAATTATCAATATCCATATTATCAATATCAATTTGCATGAAATATGTGTTAGTAATTTTAATTGTAACAAACATAATTTATAAAACTATATGTTAGTAATTTTGGCTGCAATAAATAGTGAGTGTGCTACTTGCTTTTTAATATATGTTATTAATATTAATTATTAGTTATTAATATTAATATTAACTAGTGGGTGATGATGTAGCCCGTCAAGAAGCCAACAAGAGAATAGAACTATTAAAATTGGTACAATACTTTAAATACAAAGTACCATCAACATGCACATATGCACATAACACGCTTTAAGCATGCAGTACAACCAGGTAATGTCTATTTGTGTTACAAATTTATAATTTATAATATTAATATTCATTAATAAATTATAAAATTTAATAAGCAAAAAAAAAATAAATGAAATTTATATAGCATGAAATAATAGGTTGTAAATTTGAGCTTGTGAGTATGTAGTAGGGGCGACAAATTTTGACACGGTCTAAAACACGACACAAAAAAATATGTTTTGGGTTGACTATAAAAAAGAAAGTTTTATATTTTGTGTTGGTTTTTTTTTTCCATTTTACGTTTTTAGTCATAAAAATGCTAGTTTTATCACACTACATTATCTATTTGTCTCATTTATACTCACCATTAAACAATAGTAATGTTAATTTTGTCAATCCATATTATCTATTTGTCTCATTTACACTCACCGTTAAACAAATTATCGATAACCCATTCACAACCAGCAACCCACTTATAACTCGTCAACATGTCACCGTTAAACAAATTATCGATAACCCATTCACAACCAGCAACCCACTTATAACTCGTCAACATGTCACCGTTAAACAAATTATCGATAACCCATTCACAACCAGCAACCCACTTATAACTCGTCAACATGTATGACTCATTTAAAAAAAATGGTTTAAACGTGTTGTGTTCGGGTTGACCGGATTTATGTGTGTGCGCCTGTGCGGGTTATGGTTGAAACCTTTTACACAAATAATAATATGTGTTGGGATCGGGTTGCACATTTCAACACGTCACCCTGACACAATTGACACCCTAGTATATACGATGGTATTGAATAGTAAAAATGTGAGAATATTCTCTTTTTGTAGGATCGAATTCGGACCTAAACGAGTCGTGTAGAAGAGTTTTTCACCAAAACAAGAGGCGGAAACAAGTGTTTCGATGTAATTCAGCACGTATTCACTTTTAACTGTCGATATTATTGATCTGAAAGACGTTTACAACCTGTCGACACTTCGGCAGCACTTCGTGGCTCACCGGAAGACAACACCTAGAACTATATGTGTGATTTCGCTTATGTGACTATATATAGGGTATGAGGTTTCGCTTTTATGTACATGACCATAAAAGCGATACCTAACATAACATATGAGCGATACCTATCCTATGACACAAAAGCGGAACCTAACTTTGACCATATGAACGAAATCATAATTTAACTATCTAATCCTTTTGTCTTCTAGTGCAAATCATGCAAACAAATTGTTATCTTCACGTAGAGTATGTTGTTGATGATGTATGCCCTAGTCACTTGGATGATGTCATCATCAAGAATGATGACATCATTCTTGTTCCGAATCGCAACAAACCGAAGACTCGATGTAAGACGAAGACGACAGATGTGTGCACCAACAGACTCCCCCTCAGATGTTGACGAGTCTTACATGTTGAGTCTTTGCATCTTCAGTCTTGACCAGTCTTTGAACTTCATTCTTTCTCTTGGCTTTAACAGACTCCCCCTTGCAATGTGCTGGCATTCCGTTAGTTCTTCAGCATCATCTGCTTCAGGATCGTAATCTGGCTGGTTCTTTCTAAGGTTGTTCCAAGATCGCAACCTGGCTATCATCCAGCTCAGGATCATCAATCCAGCTCATACTTAAACCTGCACAAACACACTCTTCCTAAAAGTAAATTTTACGTATTTAACAATTCAATGTAAACACTCTGAAATAATTAGACGACTCCCTCTCATAATCATATGCATCAAAACTGACTCTCCCTCATATCACAAACACATCTGATGAACCACTTGTTGATTTAGGAAACATATTTTGACATTTTAAGACACACTCCCCCTCACAACAATGTCATCATGTTTAGCACTCGGAATTTTGACAATCAGCTTTCCAACATCAGTTATCGAAAATCTTTTTGGATTTTTTTCAAAAGTTTATGCTAAAACACACCGAAAATCTTTTTGAATTTTTGAATATAATAAAATGCAGTAAAGAAATATTTACAGACACTATTTTTGTGAGTAATGTGTAAGAGGATCATATCAGATTTTGACAAGTCACAAGTACCGTTAAGCTTAGTTACACATTAAGAATTAAACAATTCACTTAGATTGCCGATATACTGATCCACTTAAATTTTCACACAAATTTCAACTAATTCAGGATATGAGTTAGGTGTTTTAAAGACTTAAACTCATTCATGTGTCCCACCTCTTGAATATACTCCCGTATCCAGATCCCAATATTCAGTCTTACAGGTGAGTATACCACAGATGATATCTGACAGGGGGATAAATTATAGTACGAGGGCTGTGAGAGCTCAGGTCGATCTTTCGATACGCAGAGAGATGACGGCTTCGACTTTTGGTAGGTCCCCTTTAGAGGATCTTTTGCATTACAACAGCAATGACTATCAATTTTATTGTTTCATCAATTTGCTGAGGGCTGCGCTATATTTCAAGCATGCGGAAAGTATTCTCCGGGGACTAGGTCAGAAATTTCTTTCAGCAGAAGTCCCGGGATAATACCCCAGATATCACTGAGCATAAAGACCTAGTATCTCAGAAAGAGGGACCTTTCAAACGAGATTTCAGGGGTTACCTATATATCCAAGTAGTGTTCCCCACGAAATAAGCAAGTTTGAATTTATGTTTATATCCCGAAAAAGTTTACTAAATGTGTAAAAACCTATCGGCATATCATCAGTGAGACTGTTTAACGCTATTTAAACATTACAATTCTTTAGCATACTGTGACTGTCTACTGATGTACTATCATTTCCTCTTCTTTGACACAAAACTCATTTTTGATTTTATCATGTTTTTGCCTTTTTCAAATTTTCAAATGTTTTTGGATTTTCCGAAAAATTTTCTACTCCCCCTAAAATGCAAACACATTTTAGGAAATTTGAAAAAACAAACTGTACAGAAAGTGACAAATGATATCAAATCACCTCAATTCGCCATCCACTTGGCATAAACAATCAGAACTCCCCCTTTCACAAAACTATTTTCTCATTATGATTTCAAAACACTTAAGTTTGTTTTAACCAAAATGATTTTTCCGGAAAATAAGTTTTGTTGGTTTTACCACTTGTAAAGTTAAGGGTTCATCACATTGTTTTACATTCAACCACTTGTAGCAAATCAAGTTCAACTTAATGTCCCTGATTTACCACTTGCATGTATGCAACCTCTGTACCTCTTGTAAAAATATTCTCAACATTCAAGCCTATGTAGGAATAAACCTCTACACAAACCATTTTACCAATCAAAATGCCGATTCCTGCTTCGCACTTACCAACCTGAAAGCTCCGGCAAGTCACACTTAACCTGTAAAAACTAAACATATTTAAAAATTTTCACAAAAACTATCATAACAAGAATGATGCCGATTCCTGATCCACGATTACAAACTTGGGATCTCCGGCAAGTTAGGTTTTTCAATGAAAGAAAATATCCACCCAAGCCTGACCAGCCTTGGGTGTTTTCAATTCAGAAGCAGTTGGGGTGTAAGTTGCTTTCTTTGTAGCATAAAACTCTTTTACCCCTTTAACCTTCCCATCGATCATTTTTCCAAAAATTTTCTTTACATTCCCATTAAACGCTTTTTCAACATCAAATTCATTCTTTTCAGAATAGAATTGATTTGAAATTTCAACCTTTCCAACCTTTGATTTAAAATTCTCAGCCCTCAATGGTGGAAAGTTCTCATCATCCATAGAAAGAACTGATTTTTCAACACTCTCATCAAACTGTGGCTCCTCTGATTTTGTGGAATCAGATTCATTGCCAGATTTTACCTCTGATTTCTTAACAACCCAAGCTTGATTGTCAAGATTTCCCTTCTTCTTGTAAAACCTTTTCGAACACTCACCAACTTCATATGTTGAATTTTTGAAAACTTTAAATTTTTCAATTGGTGGTTCGGTTTTATCAACAATAACTTCTTTCAGTTTTCCAGAAACTCCCTGTTTTGTGTTAGTCGCTTTCGGACAGTTCCATGCAATATGACCAACTTCATTGCATCTGTAACAAGTTCTTGTCTCTTTCCTTTGAAAAGCTCCATTCTTCATCTTTTCAGCAAGAAACTCCTTGTTTGACTATTTCCAGAATGAGCTCTTTGCTTCTTCTTCATGACTAGTTCCTGCAACATATGTCATTTTTGATTTAAAATCTCGAACATATTTTTCATTTTTATAGTTTTCAGGTGGAATAAAACCAAGTCCTTTCTTTTTGTAGCTACGATTGTGGTTTAATTTCTTTTGAAAACCAGAACCAGAATTGTAACCCTTTTTCTTGTTTATCCGCTGTTGAACTCTTGAAGTGTATTTTTTAGGTTTTTCAGTTAGATTTAAATCTTTTATTTCAGAAATACTAATTTCTGTCATTTTGAAAACCTTTTTGATCATGTCAAAACGAACACTTCTTATTGGAAACTCTTTATCAAAATATAATTTGTCAGAATCATTCAAAGTATATACAACTTCAAATGTTTCATCATTCAAATTAGATTTTGACAATAAAAATTCTTTACTATAAACCCGTTTTCCCGACGATTTTGAATTCTTGACAGACGAACTCGAACTTCTGACTGACTGACACGAACTTTGGGATTCGGACTTTGACTCTGACTCCTCATCCTTATCCAACACCTGATCGACCACTCGTTTTATCGGTTCTGACTCATGATCTGTGTCGGACGCTGTGAACGTGACGTCAATACTATCCGGTAAAACATCGGTTATCTCGGACTCCAACTTTATATTGACTGCTTTTTTAATTGCTCCTCATTTGGTTTTCTAGACGAATACCCTTCCCAAATCGGAGGCGGACATTTATTATAACAGACACCCTGTTTCTTACCAGTATCCTTTTTCTTCTTTGGCTTTGTTTCTTCACTTTTAAATGCTTCAAATCCTTCAACTGTTGGATAAATTCTATCAATTACGTAGTCACAACCTTTGTAACTTTGCAGCAATCTTCTGATTCTTTCATTCTCAGTTGCTTCACTATCCAACTCTTTCTTCCACTTTGCACATTCTTCTATGTACAAGTTGATCTCTTTCTGCTTTGTCATCATGGTAGCATTCAACATCTTCAAAGCTTTCTCTCTTTCAGAGTTAGTCTTTTCCAGACTATTCACGGTTCTGTTCAATACATCATATGACTCTTTCAAATTTTTTACATCAAACAACAACTTTTCTTTCAACTTTTCTAATTCACTAAACCTCTCATCTTTTTCTATACATTGTTTACATGACTCTAAACAAGTAAGACAAGGTTTTGTGACTTCAACGATCTTCTCGACTTCAACTATCTTTTCAACTTCCACAATCTTCTCAATCACTTTGACCTCTTTCATTTCCTTTGTAGCTTTCCTTTCTTTCAGTTTCTTCAATTTTTCTGCAAAATAAAATTCAAAACTGTCAGAAGATAAATGAGATTTTCCAATGTTTATCTGTTCAACTTCTTCATCATCATCACTGCTTTCAGAAGAAACAGATTTTCCATCTTGACTCTCCTCATTATCCGACATCACATCCATCCACTCCTTCATCAACTCTGGCTTTTGCACAATCTGAGCAATAAAAGCTTTAACATTTGGATCAGCTGGAATATACTTGTCCCAGCTAAAACCATCAGCCACTTTCTCGTCATCTTGATCAATGATGCCATGGTAAGCTTTCCTGTTTGCATCCTCGATCATTCTTCCATGTGCCGTTTGTGGCTCCTTTTGTTGATGTGGTTGATGAGTGATTTGCTGATAAATGGATTTTCTATAATAATCATCTTTCCCAGACGACTCCTTTGCTCCTCTCGGCTCCTGATTCTTGCACTCTCTTTTAAAGTGGCCTTTCTCCCTGCAACGAAAACAGACAACTTTAGATTTATCAAATCCTAGATTAGAAAGATTCGCATCCAAGAAATCATTTCTTCCTGTAACCAATCTAAATTTTTCTGCTCTCCTCAAAAGACTAGCTAAAGCCCATTTAATATCCATCAGTTCCAGCTCCTCTGCATCGATTTGGTCATAATCTTCCTTTGTGAGCATTGGATTGCCAATTTTTCCGGCAATCAACCCTTCATAAGACTCTAATGCAGTGACCAATAATCCCATATGATGCTTTACAACCTCTTCAGAATAATTTTGACCGTTTTGAAGATGTAGAGCTACATTGCACTGAATTAGATGACCATTTCCAGCAGATGAACTTTGAATACTTGGAGGATTCACCGTTGAGAAACCACTAGTGTTGACTGATCCTTGACTGCTTGGTGTAGATTGATTTCCAGCACTAAATGCAGTTTGTATCTTTGGACATGCTTCAGCAGTTTGAACATTTCCTTTATAGTACAATTTAATATCTTGTTGATGAGTAGAACTGTTCATTCTAGCAATTTTCTGCTGCTCCAGATCCTGTGCCTCTAACTTCTCTATAAACTGTGCAATCGATAACTTTTTAAACTGTCCGGAATTTTTCAATATCATCAGATATGTACCCCATTCTTGTTGCGGTAACGCATCAGCAAGCTTTTCAACCCATTCTGCTGGAGTTTTTGTAATCTTCAACTGTGACATAGTGCGTACAAGATGACAGTATCTTTCAATAAGACTCTTTGTGGTTTCACCAGGCATGCACGTAAACAGTTCAAATTCCTTTTTCAACAAAGCTGCTTTACTTTGTAGCATTTCAGTACTTCCCTCAAATTTCTTTCCAAGAGCTTCCCAAATAGAATAAGCGTTTTCATCATGTTGAAGCAACACAAATATATCTTCTTTAACAGCTTGTTGTAACAAATTGATCATCATCTTTTCTCCTTTGTAACTTTCTCTTTCTTGCTCCGTGAATTCTGAAATGATTTTATCAACTCCCGCTGAATTCTTTGGCCTCTCATATTCAGTTTCAATGCTCTCCTAAGCTTTTAAATGATTCGCCTGAACCCAATTTTCAAAACGTTTCTTCCATCCATGATAGTCTTCAATTCCCATAAGTTTCGGGGGGTTTTGCATTGTTCCGGTTTCATTCTCCATGTTCATGTTCTTAGCAATGTCACCCGGATTAGTCGGAGATGTTGCGAATGCGTTGTAAAAATGTTCACTCATGATTCGATATCGAAGAATTTCTCAAACTAGCTTTCAAATGAAACTGGTTCACCTCATGAAACACTTGTCGACACAACAAACAAAATACAATCAGTTTAAAAATATCACATAACAGAATAATACTGGTACTTAAACTGGTGAAAATTCTGTGCGGACTGCTTTGACTCGGATGCAATTTGAATGACTTGACCCTTTGAGATCGTTGAACTCTAAACCGTATAAAGCTTTCAAGTGAGTCGATGACTTTAATACGCGACTTGACAACACAAAACGACTTGACTGATCAAACGTACTGATCGAACCGTGCAAACCGACTAAACTCCAAACAATGACTTGAGCTGGGCTTAAAAAGATTTTCTTGATTGGGCCGATGACTTTCTTGGACTTTACTTATCCCAACAAAACACTAAACTAACAATAGTCTGATGAAGTATATTGATTGTGTTGACCAACTAATATCACATGTACACCTTGAACAAATTACTCATGTGACCAAACTGACACACTAATTTTTTAAACAAATCCAATTGAACCTTCCATTTCACTAAACTGACCAATTTGAATTGACCAAGACACTTTAAGATACCAAAACTGTGATTGGGCCTTAATATCCACTAAGTCGACAAAAACAATTTTGATCACATGGGCTGCTCTTCAATCGATTTGTAGTGGAAAACAATTTCTTTTCCCAACACTATTTCACATGATAACCAACAATATCAATTTGATTTATGTTTCACATGCAAGCTGACAACACCCACTAAACTGACAATTCAATTAACTGTAACCGATGTATTCACATGATCACATATTCCAACCGACTGACAACCTTGTTTAAAGTATCATACAAGTCAAATAACTTTTCAAACGGTTCATGCGATTCAATGTACACAAAAATTCTAAGTGTCACAATAAGCGAAATCACTTTTGGTCACAAAAGCGGAACCTCAAGTGACACAAGAGCGATATCTCAAATGTCACAAAAGCGATACCTAGTGGTCACAAAAGCGGAATCACTTTGTACAAATGAGCGGAATCAACTATATGATGACCGTAAGAGCGAAATCACAAGTAAACCTGCTGATGTCACTTTTTGTACGAAACCGTAAAAGCGAACCCTCAAAAATTCGATGTTTTAGGTCGATTCAAGCTTTGAAACTTTCAAGGATTTACTTATACATGATTACGAACACACTGTGTAAATTTAAAGCAATTCCGACCGTAAAAAATTTTTATTTTTCGAAAAAGAAAGGTGTAGAAACAGATTTTACGGCTGAATTGTAGAAAACTCTTCTTCACTGGCTCTGATACCAATTGTAGGATCGAATTCGGACCTAAACGAGTCGTGTAGAAGAGTTTTTCACCAAAACAAGAGGCGGAAACAAGTGTTTCGATGTAATTCAGCACGTATTCACTTTTAACTGTCGATATTATTGATCTGAAAGACGTTTACAACCTGTCGACACTTCGGCAGCACTTCGTGGCTCACCGGAAGACAACACCTAGAACTATATGTGTGATTTCGCTTATGTGACTATATATAGGGTATGAGGTTTCGCTTTTATGTACATGACCATAAAAGCGATACCTAACATAACATATGAGCGATACCTATCCTATGACACAAAAGCGGAACCTAACTTTGACCATATGAACGAAATCAGAATTTAACTATCTAATCCTTTTGTCTTCTAGTGCAAATCATACCTAACATAACATATGAGCGATACCTATCCTATGACACAAAAGCGGAACCTAACTTTGACCATATGAACGAAATCATAATTTAACTATCTAATCCTTTTTTCTTCTAGTGCAAATCATGCAAACAAATTGTTATCTTCACGTAGAGTATGTTGTTGATGATGTATGCCCTAGTCACTTGGATGATGTCATCATCAAGAATGATGACATCATTCTTGTTCCGAATCGCAACAAACCGAAGACTCGATGTAAGACGAAGACGACAGATGTGTGCACCAACACTTTTGATACGTAATACTTGGTTAATATCAGAATCTGTTACAAATAAAGGACACACAGTCCCATTGATATAAGGTAGGTGGGGGCGGTGCGTTATAGCACCATGATACACAAAGTTCAACGCGTGATACAATAAGATTCCCACCGCCACTCCAAGTTCAACGCGTGATAGTTCAACGTAAACCCGATTCCGTGATTTTTTTCACGGCGTGATAGTTGTTAGTTGTGAGGGTAGTTGTTGGTTGGGAGAAATTGTTGGGTGTGGTGGTGAGTGATGACCACCGCCACTAAAAAAGGTTGCGAGTGATGGAAAAATGGTTGCTGACATGGCGGAACATGATTGGATATTGTGAGTGATGAAATTCTATCACTAGTGACCACCCCCACTCCCGTAAGACCTCCTGATTTTCTTATAACTTTTAATTACAGGAGTTGATTGAAATGGGGAAAACTTTCCAATTGGATGCTCTGCATCCTATTTGACAGTTTGCGGTTTAGAGAATGAAGAGTATGATCCCATAACCGGTTGCCTCATTCGGTTCAACCAGTTTGCTGAATACCACAACAAGTTGCAACGAACTTTCATACCTAGAAACGGCACGAAAATAGTCTGGTTTTGGGTTGTCAAACAAATTGTGTTTGGGTTGACATCGTTAACTAGTTTAACCCATTTATTACAACCCATCAACCCATTTAACTCGTTTACAACTTGATTACAACTCATTGACAACCTTCCAACCTGTTTTGACTCATCTAGATAAATTGGTGAAACGGGTTAGGGTTGAAGTCCTTTACATGAACAAATATATGGGTCATGTTCAGGTTTATCGATTCAATGTGCCAACCCGAAACTGTCAAACCGCCAACCAACACACTTGTCATCTTCATTACCGATTCATGTTTATTGCATGTTTTCAGGGTTTACGAATGGAGCTTTAAAGGCTTGTTGTGGACGGCTCAGACCATTGAGTAACCGTCCCCGGGGACAGCTTGGGGACGTCCCCCAAACGTTTCCGGGAAATTGGGGACCGTAGCAAGACGATTCCGGGATTGTGGGGACGACAACTAAAGGTTTCAGGGACGGTTGCCAGTGAGTTGAAAGATCAATAAAAGAGAAGAAGGGATGATGGCTGTAATGATTTTTCTCCGGTGAGTTGCAGGGTTGCAGCAGCAGTTGTTAAACAAAGGTGTTGTTAGGTTGGAAGAAGATGATAAACAAAAGTGCAACCATATTTTACATATTTAGTGGGCTTTTCAAATTTTAGTTTGTAGCCCACCACCCACTTGAAAACCTAATATTATTGAAAAGTATTCCCACATCCCTATAATTTCTTATTCACACACCATTATCATGATGTATCACATGATATTCTTAATTTGTATTGTCTTGTCTTGTATAAACTATATTATAATTATTTTAATCAAGCATCTACGAATAAACTAATGTCAACTACAGCAATTATCATCATCATTACTGTAAAGAAACAGACCAATTTTTTATCTGTCTTCCAATGGCTTCTTCTTCAATCTCCATAACTTCTGGAGTTTTTTTGGTGATTTTTGTGTGGCTATGGAGTAGTTGTTTGTATGCTAATGGATGCTATACGTCCATCATCAGCTTCGGTGACTCCCTTGCTGACACCGGTAACCTTAAACACCTCGCCACGATATCCAACCGAGTGCTTCCGGTCTTTTTACCACCTTACAGCGAAAACTTCTTGAATCAATCCACCGGACGTTGTTCTAATGGCCGCCTCATCATCGACTTCCTTGGTAAACAATTTAGATTAGTTCTGCTAATTCTATATATATTTATTTAGATACAAAACATATTCTGGTTGTTTCAGATCTAGATTTAGCAATGATCATACTGCATTTTAAGTTTGAATTTCAGTTCTTTTTTCTCTGTTTATGCAGCTGAGAGGCTTGGGTTGCCATTGGTACCACCATTTCTACAAGACAATGGGAACAACAACATGGTGACATTCAAACAAGGAGTGAATTTTGCAGTCACGGGTGCAACAGCGTTGGATCGATCGGTTCTTGAACCAAGAGGGGTTGTAAATCCCATGACAAATGCGTCTTTAGGAGTTCAGTTAGCATGGTTTAAACAATCATTTCCTTCTATTTGTGGCAACGAATCAAGTAACTAACACTATTTTCTTTATTCAAACCCGAGTTAGTAGGTTCTTGTTTATACTAACTGATCATAATTCTTGACAGATTGTAGAGATTTTATTGGACGATCTTTGATCCTTGTCGGAGAGATTGGAGGAAACGATTACAACTATCCAATTCTTTGGGGAAAATCCGTCGAAGAGGTTGAATCATTTGTTCCTCTTGTTATCGGTATCATCATCTCAGCAATCGATGTAAGAACCTACAATAATCATACAATATTGGACTTTTAAAAAATGTTATATCATTATATGATAAATTATTTTCTTTAGATCTAACTTTTATTTACAGGAATTGATTGAAATGGGTGCCAAGACGCTAGTTGTTCCAGGAGACTTTCCTATTGGATGCTCTGATTTCTATTTGACACTTTTCGGTTCAGAGAATGAAGAGTATGATCCTAAAACCGGTTGCCTCGTTCGGTTAAACCAGTTTGCTGAATACCACAACAAACTGCTACAAACAAAATTAGAGCAAGTTCAAGATCTTCATCCTGATGTCAACATCTTCTATGCCGATTACTACAATGCTGCCATGGAACTCTACCTTTTTCCATATAAATACGGTAAATAAACTTGAATTAATAACAAGTTTCACTCCTACATATTCCTGACACGACCCGAAACATGACACAAAAATAGTCAGGCTTTGGATTGTCAAACAGGTTGTGTTTGGTTTGGATTGACATGTTTAACCTGTTTAATCAAACAAGCTGGCCCACCAACCCGTTTGACTAGTCTAGATAATCAGGTGAAATGGGTCTTGTTGGGTTTACACGATTTTAAGTGTATCCGAGTTAGGATTGAAGTCTTTTACCCAAACAAACATATGGGTCGTGTTCAAGTTCATAATTCAATGTGCCAACCCGAAACTATCAACCCACCAACCCAACACGCTTGTCATCTGCATTATCAATTCATGTTTGTTACATGTTTTAGGGTTCACTAACGGAGCTTTGAAGGCGTGTTGTGGAGGTGAAGGGCGGTATAATGTCAACCCATCAGTGGAATGTGGAGAAGCATCTGCAACCGTGTGTGATGAACCCGATACTTATGTCAGTTGGGATGGAATTCATCTAACCGAAGCGGCATACAGAATAATTTCCAAAAATTTGTTTTCTAAACCTCATTTTAATTCATTGTGTTCTACATCAACTTCAGGAGTTGGGTTATTAGGTTCTTTGTGAGCAATTTGTATGAAATGTGTGTTAGTAATTTTGTAACAAACATAATTTATAGAGCAAACTTCCGTTTTGCTCCCTGTGGTTCCGTTTGGTCATTTTAACGGTTTTGCTCCAATAGTTTAAAAATAGTCATTTTCCTCCCTGATCTTTCGAGTTTGTCGCCAGTTTGCTCCCTAATTTTTTGAGTTTGTTGCCAGTTTCCTCCCTGATGGATTTAGAGGCTGGGAGCAAAATGAAGATAAGTTAAAAAAATCAGGGAGGAAAATGACTATTTTTAAACTATTGGATCAAAACCGTTAAAATAACCAAACCATAGGGAGCAAAACGGAAGTTTACTCTAATTTATAAATCTATGTGGTAGTAATTTTGGCTACAATGAATAGTGATTGTGAACTACTTGCTTTTTAATATATATTATTATTATTAATTATTAATATTAATATTAATTAATAATTTATAAAAATTAGTAAGTGAAAAAAATAAATGAAATTTATATAACATGCAATAAGAGGTTGTAAATTTGAGCTTGTGAGTATGTAGTAGGGGCGACAAATTTTGACACGGTCTGAAACGCGACAAAAAAAATTATGTTTTGGGTTGACCGTAAAAAAAAACTTTTATATTTTGTTTTGGGTTTTTTTTTTCCATTTTACATTGTTAGTCATAAAAATGCTAGTTTTATCACACTTCATTATCTATTTGTCTCATTTATACTCACCATTAAACAATAATAATGTTAATTTTGTCACACCATATTATCTATTAGTCTCATTTACACTCACCATTAAATAAATTATTGATAACCCGTTCACAACCAGCAACTCGCTTATAACTCGTCAACATGTATGACTCATTTAAAAAAAATGGGTTAAACAGGTCTTGTTCGGGTTGACCCGAATTATGTGTGTGCACCTGTGCGGGTTATGGTTGAAACCTTTGACACGAATAATAATATGTGTTGGGATCGGGTTGCACATTTCAACCCGACACAATTGACACCATGGTATATACATCTCTATATCTTCTCATATGTTCACCTGTATGCTATATTACATTCAATTGTCTTCATTTTCGATAATTAATTGAAATCAGCTCTCCTTCAACCCGATCTGTAATAATTTCTTCAGTTCAAACATTTAATTGTGATATTAAGTTGATATATAGTTGTTTCTGTTGAAATTTTCTACTTTTGTGTTCTACATCTGGAAATATGAATGCATGTCTGCGTTTAATGTGGTACTAGAGATCGATCGATTATTGTAGCCGATGAAGCTTTGATTACTTACGAATTGTGGTTCGAAACGGTACGGGTCGAAACGGTTCGCGTCGAAACCGTACGCGTCGAAAAGGTTCGCGTCGAAACGGGTCGAAACGGTACGGGTCGAAACGGTTCGCGTCAAAACGGTACGCGTCGAAACGGTTCGCGTTGAAACGGTTCAATTCGAAACGGTTCAATTCGAAACGGTACGGGTCGAGACGGTTCGCGTCGAAACCCATCTCGGCCCGAAACTCAATTTGAACTGAACCCGTTCCGATCCAAAACCCGTTTCGTGCCGTAACCCGTCTCGTGCGGATACTTGTGCCGGCTCGAAACCCATGCCGATCCAAAACCTGCCACGTTTCTTTAAGACACTAACCCACATCGACCCATTTCTTTAATGTTATCGACCCGCTTTGACCCGAAAATAACAAGATGGAATTTCAAGTGACCCATTGTGACCCATTTAGTTAAAATATCTTACCCAAACCAACCCATATAATTTTAAAAGCAACCCAAACCGACCCACTTGGAAGGTTTTGGGTCAAGATTGCTCCCTCTATTCTGCATCCTATTTGGCGGTTTGCGGTTCAGAGAATGAAGAGTATGATCCCATAACCGGTTGCCTCATTCGGTTAAACCAGTTTGCTGAATACCACAACAAGCTGCTACAAACAAAACTAAAGCAAGTTCAAGATCTTCATCCTAATGTCTACTTTTTCCCATATAAGTTTGGTAAATATACTCGAAATAAGAACTTTCATACCTTCGAAATAAGAACTTTCATACCTAGACACGGCACGAAAATAGTCTGGTTTTGGGTTGTCAAACAAGTTGTGTTTGGGTTGACATCGTTAACTAGTTTAACCCATTTATTACAACCCATTTAACTCGTTTACAACTTGATTACAACTCATTGACAACCTTCCAACCTGTTTTGACTCATCTAGATAAATTGGTGAAACAGGTTAGGGTTGAAGTCCTTTACATGAACAAATATATGGGTCATGTTCAGGTTTATCGATTCAATGTGCCAACCCGAAACTGTCAACCCGCCAACCAACACACTTGTCATCTTCATTACCGATTCATGTTTATTGCATGTTTTTAGGGTTTACGAATGGAGCTTTAAAGGCTTGTTGTGGAGGTGAAAGGCGGTATAATGCCGACCCATCTTTGAGATGTGGAGATGCATCTACAACCGTGTGTGATGAACCAGATACATATGTTAGTTGGGATGGAATACATCTAACCGAAGCGGCATACCGAATAATTTCCAAGAATTTGTTTTCAACACCTCAGTTTAAATCATTGTGTTCTACATCAAGTTCTGGAGTTGGATTATCTGTTTCTTTGTAAGTAATTTGTATGAAATACTCCTTAATAGTTTTGTAAAAGATAAAATATATAAATGTATGTAACTTGAGAGTGTTTCTGTTTTATATAATCTATATCAGGATTTTACCACTCTTTTATACATTATGCATACATTCCATTAAAAAACATATAGAAGATCATCAGTTTTTCTGTTACTTTCTAGCACATAAATAATTTACAACATAAAATACACACTTCTACCTTTAAATCCATAGAGCTTCTTTACAAGATCTCATCAGATTCAAAAGAATTCAATTCGGTTCTTCATTACTGATCGATAAAGGATTCACCCTTTCTATTACTTGTAGAAGAGTTTCTTCCCAGAAAAAAGTTGGGATTATCTCTAAAATGAGTGACCCACGAGTTCCGGGAATATTTATGTGATTCAGTTGAAGGAAGACATATTAAACAGGAGAAAGCAGCAGCATAATCATCTTGCTCCAGTTTCATACAGAACATTTCTTGAACAAGACGTGGTGGTGGGATTTGATCACCTTCAATCAAATCTTTCCATGTTGTTTCTAACAGATGGCACCTGCAAAATCAACACAAAATGGACCAACTTACAGTTGATAGTTGTTTTATCGTGCTACGGAAGTATGGTTTGACTTTTGAGGTCAAAGGTGTGACTTTTCAAGTCAAAGATTGATATGGGTTGTAATAAAAACTAAACAGAGACCTTTCTCGACTGTCGATACTGTCATAAAGTATATGCACTCTTTACATTTTTTTATACGGTCATTACAATTGAGAAACTGAATAACATACAGCAACGATGGATGTTAAGATGTGGAGAAGGTAAGGTTTTATAAAGACTACTGCTACATTAAACAACTAACTTTTTTTTCCCTTTTCAAAATAAGTGAGACAACTGAGAATCATTATAAAGAGTACTACTACATTAAACAACTACCTAGACCTATTAAAACTTACTTTGAAGAACAAATGTTTGCAACCGACAGTTGTTTTACTCTAAAGTCTAGACAGCAGTTCTTATCTTGGTAGTAGTTCTTTACTCCTTTGTATTGTTGACTTTGACTAGCACTTTCATTGTCTTCATCAGTCGTTTCATTGGAGACTGGAGAGAACAAATGTAACACATCTGATTCAAATCTTTATTCCTTGTGAGGAACAACTGATTTTGTATTAGTTGTTTGGTCGTTTGGCATATCAGTTCTCTGCAGGATTAACAAACTGCATGAGGGCGTGTTTTGTTTAACGAAAAAATCTAGTTGCAAAAGCGGTTGGTTTTAATATTGGTCAAGTATAGAATAGTCATTTTCGGTTTAGATTTTTACATATAAAGTGTTTCTCACTTGAAATAACTGTGGTAGTAAGTATTTCTTTACATTTAGCCTTTTGAATCTCTTTAGTTGACAAGCAAGATGGACGGTTGCAAATGATGACCCAAATCCGGAACATGATTAGATGAAAGTGTGACAAGTTGGATAGTTGCAAATGGTGATATAGCTATTATTCTTAAATATGTACCCTTAAAATAGATTTAGATAGAAGCTTCATCAAAAAAAATTATTATATGTTCAAGGGATGCATAAGTATTTGAATATAACCACATTAATAATACTATTGTACATTAATGAAATTGAACTTTATAACTTAGTAACTTACAGTCAATATACATACACACAATTACCTGATTATAACCATTTATAAATAATTATATTTATTTTAATATAAAAATGTGCACTCTAAACTTTCAAGTCTCGACTCTTATCATACTCTTTCTTTTACACGTAGTCTACGATGGCTTAGTTTCAGGTCACTCTTTATCAAGAACTCGATAATCCAATTGCCCCCCTTTGTGGTGATGTAGGACACAAGGAACTAAATGCAGGTGTAGTGTATGGCCCTTGAAATAAACCCTCAAAAATCACTTTGTATGCTGCTTCTGTTAAGTGTATTCCATCCCAATTAGCATATGTACTTGGTTCAGCACACACAGTAGCAAATTCATCTCCACATTTTGTTGTTAGATTGTAATTAAACTGCCCTCCACCTCCACAACATGCCTTCAAAGCGCCGTTTGTGAATCCTGCAAACATGGACGGATAACATATTAATGCATGATGAAAGTGGTTGCATTATCTTATCCTTCAAGTTTATAACATGTGATTTACCAAACTTATATGGAGAACGGTAAATTTGCATGGCAGCATTGTAGTAATCAGCATAGATGATGTTGACATTAGGGTGAAGTTCTCGAATCTGATTTAGTTTCATTTGCAGAAATTCATTGTGGTATTCGGCAAATTGATTTAACCGAACGAGGCAACCGGTTGTGGGGTCATACTCTTCCTTCTCAGAACCGCATACTGTCAAATATGCCGAAGAACATCCGATTGGAAAGTTTCCTGGAACAACTAGTGTCTGAGCCCCCATCTCAATCAATTCCTGTACTAAAACTATGATATGTAAGCCAATGAAAAAAACATAAAATACACCAATTTTTCGATGCTTAATGCATTGCTAAATGGTGTAAAACATATATAGGTAGTGATAAATTACATTACATCGAAGAGGCTTAAGAGGGTGTTTGGGGTTGAGTTTTGAAAATAGATTATACATTTTGAATAATCAGAATCAGATAATTAGCTATAACAAAACGTGTTGCAGAAAGATACTGTTTGGATTTAATTATGTTGTTTGATATCACAATAATCAGATAATCAACTATTTGAGTGTTTGACAAATATATATATTTTGATCTCTACAAAACGTAAAAAAACCAGTTTTTGGATTATCCCGTTTTCCAGCAGTAAGGGGTGACCTACTTTTGGATTAT
>JARYGA010019871.1:0-23975 GCA_030545235.1 Helianthus tuberosus
AATGACATAACTCTTTACGACTGGTGCTAGGCCCTTGATATACAACTCAATTCGTCGAGGTGGAGGTCGAGACAGGTTAGGGCATAAAATTGCTAGTTCATGAGATCGTTTCGTGTAAGCCTCGATCTCGGACCCTTCCATCTTCAAATTGTAGTACTCGTTCTCGAGCTTCTGGATCTCGTCACGAGGACAGTACTCCTCCCGCATTAACTCCTTGAAATCATCCCAAGTAGTGGCGTTAGCCATCTCGATGCCCAACATTTGCACCTGGGCATTCCACCAAGTTAAGGCACCATCCTCCAAGGTGCATGTAGCATACTTCACACGGTCCCCCTCAGGACAATTACACATAGCGAACACGGACTCAACCTTCTCAAACCAACTTAGTAACCCCACAGCCCCTTCAGTCCCACTGAATGTCTGTGGCTTACAATCCATAAACGTCTTGAAAGTGCAAGCAGGCGGATGGTTTTGATTCTGATTCACTTGCTGACCTAACGGACGAAAGGAAATACAACACAAGGGTAAGAGTTGTGTACGCAACACAAGAATAAAGAGGTTTTGGCACATATCGTACCAGCTTGATAGGCTGCTAACGCCTCAGCCACACGGGTGTTAATCAGATTTGTCAACTCAGCCTGAGTTATCGCAATGTGTCCACGTCCATGGCCTCGTCCACTCATGATTCTATATAAGGAGAGGGAACAAGTTTAAGAATCGAGATAAGGTAGGAGTCAAATCTCACGTTGACATCTACAAACTACAAAGTTTACACCAAACAATAGGGCAGAACCCTTCTCACACTCGTTAAGCTTCACTGGGACTCACATGCACCTCACGTTATTATTATGTGTGCACCCATAATAACAAGGCAATTTGCATGCTTATCTCAGTGCCTCTTAACTTGCGCTAAAAGTTTCCCCCACATTTCAAATAGTAAAACGAAAGGCATTACAGGATTAATAATCACAAGAGTCGAAGGGTAGTGCCACACTATCTAGCTCCACTGAGACATGCAGCACAGGTAATCACATCAAGGTATCAAGTATGTTGTTTCATGCAAGTCGTGTGTGTGTAACTACTAAGCAAGTAATGCATAAAGTAAATAGAAGACGAACCTTGCAATATGGAGCTGAGTGTCATGGTCAACTTTCAAAGTTGTTCGGTCATAGTCTGGTTTTATGAAAATGTTTTAAAACCTAGTTCATTATAACTAGTGGCTCTGATACCAAACTGTCACACCCCCAAAATACCACATGCGGTAACCCCGCTAGGCGTGTGACGTACCAGGATCTAGCCACCAATCACATTGAACTAACCATATTACTTTTAACCAAAAATCCCCATTCATTAATTAAAATATCCATAGAACATAATCCAAGTTAAATAGTGACAGCGGAAGCAAATAATAATTCATTGTTTAAATGTTTCAAAACCCAATGTATATGAATTCAGTAAACAAGACACGCATAGCCAAGCACTGCGACCCATGACCACTCCAGCCATCCAGATAGCAAGTTCCCATCCAAAGTACCTAACGACCTGCGAGCATGTAACAAATGTATCAGACAACGCTGGTGAGTTCATAGTTTAAACCATTGAATATAATGTTGATAATACACCGAATACAAGGCGGCTCAAAATTATTTTGCCTTTTCTCCAATGCTCCTATCAAAGCATTGGTCATGACTAGGTCATTAGTTCACACCCGTCCTCTCAGGTACGGGGTGAGGGTGGCAAACCTAAGTAGCGCTACCAACTAATACCCTGTTACATCTCAGGTAACAAAGAACAAGGAGGGACTTTAATGGTGATAGGATGAGTATATTATTCAACATTCCAGATTTACCCAAAAGACATATTCCTCTCAGGAATACCCATGATTTACCCAAAACCTATCCCTCTCAGGGATACCCACTGACTGTCCCAACCACCGGGACGCATGCTCAAGAGGAATGAACTCACCTTTGATTTGCTCGGTATATTTAATTACCCTTCCAGTTAGTCAACCAACCCTACCGTGATTACCAGTAACAATCAGTTTCAAGATTTATCAATTAAGTCACGTATTTCAGAGATTGCATTTACCACAAGTATCACAGTACATCACATAACACATACTCAGTTCACATCCCATGCATGACATACAAATTTCTCACAATAGTTACTGGGCTACTTAACCAGGCCCAAACCCAAATAGTTTACCTTTCGACGAAGACCCGTCCGACGAAAGTCCCTTATCTTTCGTCATAAACACCCCTGATGAAACACCTATATTTCGTTATAAACAACCCTGACGAAACACCTATATTTCGTCATAAACAATCTCCTACGAAATACCGTCTTTCTTCATAACCACAAGTGATGAAATATCAAAGAGATTCATCAAAATCACACAATAACTGCTAACATGTTTCCAGCGGGATTAACAAATCAAACATCAGTTTCTTTTCAAGTTCAACAAACCCTAGCTACCGATCAACCATTGACTCCACAACATATTAGTTTCCTTCAATCAGGAAATTCTAGTCAAACCCTTATCATTGAAACACATAAGATTCATCAACACATCCATCGCACTGACCCTAATGGCGTTATTAACATTCAAGCGGCCGATCATCAATATGACATTATATACACAAGATTTTACTTATTCAAACAAACTCATTACAACAAGAATTCACATATAATCACGTTAATCCGATTTACAATTCTCAGTTTCCATATCAATTCAGCTCCTAACTAAACATCACAAAAGAACACAGATGAATCAAACAGTAACATACTAACCGTGATATCGGGTATTTTAATAAATCAAAGTGGAAAGCTTCAAGGTTAACCAACTGTCGCCGCACAGGGAGGAAGGAACGAGAGAGTTTTAGGGTTTCTAGTTTTACGTTTATGCAGTTATAAGAATCATTACATACAGTTGGGCCAAAAACAAACTTAGGCCGAAGCCCGTCCCTGGTGAAGCACCTTCCTCGACGAAAGACACTATCTTTCGTCGAGAAGTGGTTGGCGAAAGAGCTATCTTTCGTCGAGATGTGCATGTGACGAAAAACATTATAGATAAACTTTAATTAAATTATTGTTAACCCTAAACATTTTAACAATCAAATGTTAACAATCAAGTGTTACACACAAGACATTAATCAATCAGGTAACTACACATAACACCACGTATATAGGTTTGTAAAAAAAACAGGATTGTGAAGTTAGTGATGTGTATGGGAAAGACCTTGAAATCTCGGGTTGTCACAGATAAGCAATGTGAAAATATGATGTTAGAAATGAATGAGCGTGATTTATAGTTAAAAGCGCTTAAATGCCCTTATCGGGTCAAAATAAGTGTATAAACATAAACGGGTTAATAATTGCATAATAACCCATGGTTTGAACTTTGTGTGATAGGAATCATTTAATATATGATGTCCATGGGAATTTAGGCATAGCAAACAAGTTGGTTTGATGAAAGTATGAACGGGTCAAAAGCTTGTTAAAAAGTTTAATAATTAGATTTAAGTCGAGGGCTTAAAATCTAGAAAATTGGTCATCCGGGTGTCGGATTTTAGCTCCATATGATTTAGAATCAAATTACGATTGCATGGGAAAAAGAATCGTGTAAAACGGATTTGTAAATTGAAAGTTATGAACATTTTTGTGCATACTAAGTTAGTAAAAATGGAGCTGGGCAGATGTAGCTCAAGAAAATGAACATTCTGTCGAAAACGGGTTGTCGTGGCACGCAAAAAGGATCTGATCGCACGGTCATGCAACTCGAGGGCTGTCGCGCCCCGTGAGAGTCTTACCTAAGTCTGTCTCGCCCCGCGAGGGACGCAAAGGCTGGCATTTTGTTGATTTTTGTTCGTTTTGATATTCGAACGAGTTATTATATAGTATAAACGTAATATAACTAAAATCATTTCATGTTTATGAAATGTAGGTATATCTTGGATGCCGGATGGTGATCAAGCTCAACGAAGAACCGAACACGATCAAGTTACAAGCTTCCGCACATCGTTTAGTCGTTATTTTTGAACAACGAACTTAATTGCAATATGTTGTATTATTTTTAAATTGTAAAAGTTTTAATAAACCCGTATTTTCATATGTATGTGTAATATCAAATACATATTTCAAGTCGAAATTTATACGAAAACCGTTAAATAATAGTAAGGGTCTTACGAGTTGGTAATCAGAGCTCATGGTTAAAGAGTAACGTGTGTTCGGTTTGAGAATTGATCGCATAATCCGGCAAGTTATATGTATATTAATGGTTTAGCATGTTAAAGTGTTGTAAACAACACATGGGGTTATCATGTAATACACGTTACACCAATCAAATCGATAAAGGATCGATATAGTCAACGAAATTACGTGTGTTGACACGTATAGTAGAAAAGCCTTGTATTATAATACAGGTGTTCATTAATGTCGAAATTACTAACTTTTATAAATGTTTTAGTAGAAGGACACTCATATCCCAAGATAGCGGGAGTTTAACAAAGTGCGGATTTGACGAAGGAACGGTCCAAAGTATGACAAGCAGAGCATGCTCACCAAGGACCTAAATCACGTAACGATCGCGAACAAGGTTAATGGCATGGAAAACCCGTTAGGGTAAGCATTACCAGGTGCACGTTTTAAATTTAATCGCACAGATAGTAATATGCCACAAACACGTAGAGAATGACTGTTGCATATGTAGGATAAAACTTGGAAAAACCTGAATAGGATACCTATTCAGGATGATCTTTCCAAGAAAAATCAAATAGAGACATGTGTTATTCATGATTGTGAATCACAAAGCAAGAACAGCATTAGTTCATATGGAAACTTGGACGTGAGTAATTATCCAAGTGAATAATTCTCAATATAATACTATTGAGAAAAGTAGCGATCACATTAACGAATGTGATTACATAATAGTTTGATAAAAAGAAAACATTTTATATGTTTAAGGGCAAAATGAGTAAAACTAATGATTTTCGTTTAGCAATTAAATAAAGTTTTACGGAATGAAATCAAAGATATAGAAATAAATAGAGGCGTTACTTACATAGGGCGTGATGTGAAAATTATAAAAAGGTCATGTGTGTCATGTGTTGATCGCTTACTCTGGCCAAGTAAGTAGTGAACACATGTTACCATGAACTTCTTATGATAGACACATTTATGTTCGATGTAGTAAGGACGGGGTGAATGGGACGAATTAAAAAGGTACCCAAAATGGATCAAATAAGTTAAATGTCTGATAATAAATGTAAACGCAAGCCGGGTAACGGAAGCGTATTGCAATAGAATGACGAGCCCGAGGGAAGGGACAAGAATCAAAGTAAATGAAAATACAAACCGATTAATAAGAATGCTAAGGCGTAGAGATAAAGTTTGATTGTCATAAGTGATGAAGTTCACACAGACAAGTCAAACAGATTGAATGAAGAATAAGGGACATGGTTGAATAAAAGTGAGGGATTTCGCTAAGATGGCCAAACAAAGTAAAACGAAGTCTAAAATGCATACCAAAATGGTTGCTTTGATGAAGACTTCGGTAAAATACCCGATAGATGGGTGGGATTTTGAGTATATGCGTAAACCAAGAGATGGGAACGCGGATTAGAAAGTCAAAGGACTCGGATTTATAAGTTATGACTAAAAGAATAATAAAATCTCGCAAACAAAATTTTGATAGGGATGTTCAACTATTTCGAGGTTGGACGAGTTAAATAAAGAATAAAGTTTGACTATCATAAGTGATGGATTCACACGAATATGTCAAACTGGCCAAATAAAGTATAAATACTTAATAGTCCAAGTAAGCAAAAACCGAATAATGGAAGCGCGAAATATTAATGAACCTATGTGATAGGTCATAAAAGAGTATAGAAAGGAAAAAGCAAACCAGTGAAACAGGAGTATTAAAAACATAAAGATAAAGAACCCGGGTAACGGGTTGAAAGGAAATAGAGGCGTAAACCGATTAACGGTAAACAGAGGACAAACCGGCGCGTAAATGATGTAAGAAGTAATATAGTCGGAAGAATAGTTCAAACGAAAATGAATGTAGCTTTAGACTACGGTCAAAGTCGGTAGAATCCAAAAATGAAAATAAATGATGCTTAAACATAAAAAGGGGTGAAAACCTAAAGGAATAGCCTACGAGACTAAGTGAAAGAACCTACGGGTTATTTGGGTTAAGCGTGGGAACTAGTTATAATTCCCTGCATTAAATAATAATGGAAAGGAATAAATCCTCGGACGTAAAATTCCTAGATATGAGAAAAAGACGTAAGTCAAAGAGCAAACGTAAACTAAAAATTTAGTTTTTAGTCAAAAGTAACGTTTTAACAAACATAAGTAGTATGAGGTGGTTTAAGAAATCGTAAACACACATAAGGCCAGAGATGGCAATGTAGTATACCCGGGTGACGGGGTATGGAGTGACGGTGACTAATTAGTCTAGCCGGTAAAACTATTCAAAGTCAAGATAGTGTCACGACCAATGCAAAGCACTTGTCAATATAAGATAAGCGCGGAGTAAATGTGTTGACGAACTAACGCGATTGAGTGGTCAAGTAACAACTCGGTCAAATAGGCGACAAAGATAAGAAATATAAGATGAAAGTTACGGTTCGTAAGGACCTACACGTGAAAGATGCACATGTCAATACGAATGATAACTATTGACCGAAAAGAATGAATGCCTTGAAAATGAAACTAAGTTCGTTTTGTTTAAACCAATGAACTACGTAAATAAGATTTCGGGGATGAAACCTCTTTAAGGGGGTAGACTTGTAACACCCCGAAAACGGGTTTGATAGTCAAACCACGTTAATATTAATGAATGGGTAAAATACGTTAGTGGTAAAAATTAACTCGGTAAATCTTAGGATTTAAATAAATAAACCTAATATTAGATAAAAGAGAATAAAGGCTTTTGAAAAAACAAAGTTCATAAGAGGCCCGAGTTAACGGGAATTAAAATGAAACGGGATATGACTACCTCGAACCCACTAAGTGAGTAGGAATATTAACCTAGTTAGTTATGTGTTTTTAGAATAATAAAGGAAACTTGAAATAGTTAAACCTTTTATAAACTTGAAACCTTGAGGGACTAAAAGGGGTAAAACATGAAAGGTGTTATAACTAAAACAATTAAAATGAAATAAAAACCAAAACACACACTATGTGTGTGTTTTTAGTCGAAAACATCAGGAGCACAAGAGGGTGCTCTTCAAAACCCTAGCTCAACCAAATCTTCAAATTGAAGGATCAACCGAAGGCCAAATTCGGATTTGAATATATACAAACAATCATCAAGTCAAGTATGTCGAATTTTTGTCATTCATGATGTTGTGAAATTTTGATTAGCATTACAAGATGTGATTTAAGTATGAATCGTAGAGGCTAAGGCCGAATTAGTGAAGTATGATTGCTTAGGAACAAACCCTAAGTAGAGATTTGTAGTAAAATTGTCATGATTAGGTGTTTGGGTGGATTACTACACCTAGCTAAGTGGGTTTCATGACAATAGGATAAACACTTGGAATTAGAGTGTTAAATGGGTGAACATTGATGTTGTGACGCAAGTTCTAGATTGTGAGGACCGTGATCGCTCTTTGACTAATGCGCTCCGAGCGGTTTCGGTAAACCTACACGCTACGTGTGGAATCCATGTGTGTAGTAGATATAGATCAAGCACACACCGTAAAAGTACGTTCTCATTGATTATTTAGCAAAATACAGAGCCAGGAGAAATTTGGCAGCACTTCGGATCAGAATGCCAAAAGTTTTTAATTGGTGAGAACCCACTGCCCCTATTTATAGACCTCAAGGGCCTTCGTACGAAGCCATGGTAGCTTCGTACGAAGCCAGGCAATGTCCTCACTTCGAACCAAACTACACTATACTACTCCCTTCGTACGAAGGCATACAAAACACAAACAAACCAAACATGTTTAAACATAATTTATAAAAGACTCAATACTCGACGAAGGCTACAGACATTTGCATCTACAGACTCCCCCTTGGATGTAGCTGTAGTCGTCTTGTATAGTCTTGATTAGTGCTTCCTGTTGTCTCTCTTCTTCCTGTTCTTCCTCTTACATTCTGATGCTCGTTCAGCCAGCATTTGTTAACGCTTATGTCTTCCAACCTTGATCCACCATTCACGCTTCTCTTTGATCCCATCCATAGTCTTTGTCCATTTTGGTATCTTTCTCTCTTCAGACTCTATTGGTGTTTGGTCGGTCACGGGCCATTCCAATCTCCAACGAGCACGTCTCGCAGCATCAGCCATCTTCTTGTTTATCTTTCATTGCGACGTTCATCTTTCAGAAACTCCTCCAACTCTAAGTATCTCCATTTAGATTCCCAGTACCACCTAGAGTTGACATTTTTCTCAAAACACACATTCACAAGCTTCTGAAATTTCTGTGCCTGCTCTTTATCACCTTCGTATTAAATGATCTTGTTGAAGAAAAGACACTCAAATATCTTTTTTTGAGTAGTTGACGAGCCATATTGGATCTAGCACATGAATATATCTCCATTCTTTACCATCGAACAACATAATCACCGCTTCAATTGTTCTCGGATTCAGAACCCACCCCTTGAAATCTTTATAAAAATCTTGCTCCATAGCTTTCAGAAGCATGTTCTTCATACAACGAGGCTTACGTATATGAAGCGTGATGTCTTTTTCACCAGTAACTGGATCAATCTTCTCAATACGCTTAGGCCTATGAGGTTTCCAATCAGGAAAGTTCAACGTTGCTTAATGCTTGATGTACCTCCACAGCCGTTGTTCATAAAATCTTACTTCAGGACCGTGAAGACATTGGTGCAGATTCTTCGTCTTAACCAATTCTTCCATGTCCCACCATGGTAATGTTTTGATGTCTTTCAAGAATTTGAAATACTGAACACCATGTTCTCGCTTGATAGCGTATACCAACATATCTTCCAAGTACCCCCAAGACAGAATATCACCAAGTGATTCATTTGGATGCTCAGTGAAGAATTTCAATGGTCTCTTAAACTTCCTTTCTTCAACTAAAGGCTTCTTGAACCACCTTTTTCTTTCTTCTCCCAGTTCTTCTTCAGTGAGAACTTTCGGAGGTCCTTCATTTGATATCTTTTCTGCCACTTTCCTTCTCTGATCATCTTCATTATGAATTCTAAGCAACTCAGTGAATGTAGGAAAGTCATCATCAAGACCTTCATAGTGTGGCGGAACATCATTATCAGAATCTGACGTATCATCCTCCACTACTACATCATCAAAGTTATCAACATCTTCAACATGTTTAAACATATAGTCTTCATCGAGAACTTCTGGAATTTCATCTTCTATATCAAACTTAAGATTCTCCTCCCTCAGACCAAGAGCATCCAGCATATCTTTTCTCAATCAATTTTCCACAAACTCCCCATCTTCTACATCATGAGTCAAATCTATAACTTTAGGAGTTTTGGAGAGTACCTAATGAGTAGTTGCCTGTTTAGATCCGCAGGTAGACTCCCTTGACGTTGAGCTTCTTCATGTTCTTCGTTTTGCTCATCGTTTAGATAATCTTCAATGTTGTCAACACCTGGTGGTCTCACAATCAACGCACCACCAGCACCACCTTGATCATCGTCATCGTTGTTATCATCATCATCACCATCATAGTGATAATCATCAATGTCTTTGAAGTCATCATCCTCTTCATCTTCTTCATCTTCTTTTTCATCAACAATTTCTGCAGCTTTAACTTTCTTTGCCTCAAGACGTCTCTCAATTTCAATTCTTTTCAAGTTATCCTCTCTGCTGTAGATTAACGGTTTTGGTTCACCAATGAGAGTAAACAGCATACCAGGAACAAGAGGATTTTCTTCAACATTTACTTTAATCTCAGCATCATAAGCTTCAATGTTTTCAACTTGAACTTCAGTTTCAGGCTGTTTCTGTTCCTGTTGAGACGAGGATTCCAACACTTCTTCTTCTGCTATATTCTTACCTTTATCAAGAGCTGCCCTTGCAGCTTCCTCTGCATCTAATCTCTGTCTTTCCATCCTCCGAGCCTCGGCTCTTCGGATTTCTATATCATCATATGCTGCATGTACATTGATTCCCAAACGATCTTCAATCACAGCATATAACATATCAAGCTGTATTGATTTGCTTTCATCACGAGCTTTCAGATCTTTAAGTTCCTTCTTCATAATCTCGTTAGCTTGACTCATCGTTGCATTAGAATCTTGCAGATCAGTATTAGAAGACAGTATCTCATCGAACATCTCATTTAGCATATTTATTCTTGCTTCATTTTCTAACACCTTATCTTTCACAGCTGTTAGCTCGTTCTTCAACACAACATTCTCTGCTTCCACACTCTTAACTTTTCTTTCGCTTCTTTCAACTCAACCTTAGTAGCTTTCAACTTTTCGTCTGCTTCAGCCTTTGCCTTCTCTAGGATGCTAACTCTTTTCAAAATTCCATCTACCCTCTCATCTCCTAAGAAACCAAGATCATCTAATGAAGGAACATGACCAAGATTAGAAGGAATAACAGGAAAGCTTTGGCTTTAACTTTGATGAACTGGAGTTGTAGCTTTCTTGGAAGTAGAAGTCGGCTCTTCAACACAAATCGTTTGTTGTGGTGGAGTAGAATGAACTTCAGGTTGAATTGGAACAGTTTGTTGTACTGGAGAAGTTGGAGGTGTTGCCATTCTCAATTCACTTTGATCTGGTAAAGATTCTTGAATAGGTGATCTTGGAGGAGTAGGAACACGAAACTCAACATAAGGAATCTCCTCAGTCACCTTCTCTGCTTCTTTAGAAGACTCAACAACCTTTTGTTTAGGAGGCTTGATCACAATCGTTCTAACTTTGGATTTTCTTAGAGAAGCACCAACAACCTTTGCACTTCTCTTTCTACCTCTGCCTCTCACAACTTTTCCTGCTTCAGCTTCTGTTGGCACATAGGGTACATTGTCTTCATCCGAACCTTTCCTTTTCTTTGACGCCCCTTTCAGCTTGAACTTCCCACTCACATAAGAAGTAGGTGCCATCTTCACAATCTCTATATCAGAAGCTGTTACACTTGAATCCGAATTAACTTCACTTTCAACAAAAGTTTCCTTTAGAGCTTCACCTCCTGTTGCTGCTTCAACATTCTTAACAGCTTGTGCAGCAGCCTGAGCAGCTTTCTCTTTAACTAACTGAGTAGCTCTTTCTTGACTTTCACCAGCTATAATGTTATCTAAATCATCAAACGACATATTTCCTTGAACATTTAGATAATCTGGAAGTGGTTCACCTGTGACTGTAACTTCAACATTCTCCGGAGGAAGATCAATTGGTTCATCGACCAAATGAGGTGGAGATTTCTTCTTTGAAACTATCTTTGCTGCAGGTTTTGGTGTAGGAGACTTTGCAGCTTTTGGAGTTACAACTCTTTTTCCTCTTGACCTCTACATCCTTCTTCCAGAAATTCCCTCGCTTGTTTGAAAAATGCTCCATTTTCTTTGTTTCAGAATCTGAGTTACTATCATCATGTCTCCATTTGTCAAAGTGTGGAGCTATATAATCAGGCTTTAAGATACCAGCAAATGGTTTCCTGTATGGTGGTTCTTGGTCTTCATCAATACCTTGATAAACATTCAGCCTTTTTAGTGTTTCAACATCCATATGATCTAATACCAGCTCATCAGCAACAACCTTTGGCAGATTCTCGACGTTATCATCCAAGATCATCTGTATGAACCTCGGATACTGCAGGAATTTCTCACCATTGATATTATCAACCATGTAGTTGAAAATGGCCTGCGAGATATTGAACGGATGATTAAGAACCAAGCAGGTTAAAACACACATCACAAAATCAGATGAAACATCGAATGCTCCTTTTCGGCGATGAAGTGCATGAATAGTGGAATGCACTAGAAATCTGTAGGGCCTCAAAAACTTTGATTTGTTGTAGGTTGTGTTGTTAACGTATCCATCATACCCCATTCTCATCCAGAATCCCTTTACTAACTTCTCAGACACCTGAATTGGATCTTTTCATCATCTTTGAAATCTAAGACTCTGCGGACATCACCAACATCAAACTTCACTTCTATGTCAATGTCTTTGCCTTTATCGTCTTTTATCTTCAAAACCGACACTATCTCTTTTGTTGCCTCATCAAATCTTGCATTGTTCCTGATGTGTGCAAAATGCAACATATAAATTACATCAATTGTGGCATAAAACTAACCCTTTTTTAGTACTAATGTTGGAAAAAGTGTGCTTTTGTCTTCCTTTTGTATTTTCAGGATTAAATGAGCTCAAATTAACAAAAGAAGCAAAAAGGCAGCTAAATCTAACATAAATACAAGAAAAGGAACAAACGTGGCATGCCCGACCCCATGACAGCATCTTCCTAAGCAAAACAAGAGAACAAAAGGCTGAACACGCCCCGTGTTCAGTGAACACGGGGGCGTGCCCAAGTGTCAGCATAAAAGACAAAGTTGTAGAAGCTTCCATCGCCCACCACGGGGCCGTGCTCAGCGGACACGAGGCCGTGGTCAACTATAAGATTCGCAGAATCCAGGCAAATCTTGATAGTACAGATATGCTTCTGCACACGGGGTCGTGCCCAGCGGACACGGGGTCGTGGTCAACTAATGCAGACAAAAGCAATTAATGAAGAGAGAGAAGGATGTGGACATGGGGTCGTGCCCACTGGACACGGGGCCATGCCTGAGCTTCTGTTCAGCCTATAAATAGTAGTGCTTGGCTCAAGCTCAAACTATCCCTTGGCACACCACCTTTCTCACACTTCACCCACCACCCACCACCACCATAACACCATCATCCACCACCATCATCCATTGTCCATCATAGAGTGTGTGAGTCGTCTCGGGATCCAAGATTGATCATAAGAGTTCTTGACCATCAAGGCCATGTTTGCCTAAGTCTCTTACATCACTTGGTGAAGACAAAGTGTCTAGTGTAATACTTTTTATTTTTAATCTTTTCGCACTTTTTAATTGGTTATGTATTAATGACTTTAATAACTAGTTTCTTATGTTGAAGGTGATTTTTCCTTATCATTTGTCTGTGGTGTCTTGGCATTATTTTACTGTCTATATAAAATAAAAGATTTTCACCATTCATATCTCCACGGTCTATATGGAGGTATGTTAGCTACCTGGTCGGGGGTTAAGGGAACGGTTTGGTAAGAGTCTTGCCATTGTTCAGTGTATAGATCCTGCAAAGGACCTGGGTCAAATTTAGTAGGACCTCCTTCAATACTTAACGGTATTGGATGGCGGGGGTCCAAACTCTTTGACCTCCTCATAAGTTAAACTAATATTAAAACTTTAACCCGGCTACTTAGGACTGTATCCCTGCTGACTCAGACTACTTAGCCGAGGGTAACGTCGCCTTCAAAAGAGGGGCCTACCACATTATGCATTAATAACTTAATTAATTATCTTTCAATAATCCGACCCTTTAGGTTGTATCCTTGCTGACTCAAACTACTGGGTTGAGGGTAACGTCACCTCCAAAAGAGGGGCCTACTACAATAACTAAGATAATCTCTTAAATAGTGCAAAAGTGCGGAAATAATCAAAGGTTACACTAAACACGAGTCGGAGCCAAGTGATTCATCTTGTCTATCTGTTTTTCTTTTATTTTTTTCAGCATTTTAGTTAGTTTTTATTTTCTTAGTTTTAAACATTTTTCTAAACTTTTGATTTGATTAGACGTTGAGGATAAACCAGTACTAAAAGCTCTTGTGTCCTTGGACGACCTCGGTATCTTGCCAACACTATACTACGCTCACGATGGGTGCACTTGCCCATATGTGTGTTTAGTGTTAGTAAATATCGTGTTTTATAAATTTAAAACTTGGCTAAAGAAAGTGTAAAAGGGCTTAAAATAAACATTAAAACCATAACACACTTCACGCACATCAAGTTTTTGGCACCGTTGCCGGGGACACAAGGATTTTAAGAAAGTTAGGAATCAGCGGCCTAATCGTTTTTCTTATTTTTCTATTTTTTTTAGGATTTTTCTTAGTTTTTCAGCTTCTGCAGAACTCAGCACGGGCCGTGCCCGCTGAACACTCCCCGTGCCCAATCATTGGAACTGGCAATCCTGTTTTAAGTCAGACAGTAAGCTGAACACGGGGCCGTGCCCATTCAACACGCCCCGTGCCCAAGATTCAGTTACTGAAAACAGAACCGTAAGATCCCGACGATTGGTAATTTCTGACACAAACACGAGTGATACTGATATTTTTTACTTTTGGCACTGTTATGGTACGTGGTGTCAAATATGTGGTGGTTCCCAGAAGGAATTAGAATGTTATTTTCTAAATTATAAGCCCCACTATATAGACCCATCGTTTTCATGTATCCTTAAGAGGGGCAAAAGTAAAAATAATCCCTATCTCTCCCTCGAATGCTCCCAACCAGATTTTCTAGGAGAAATGCTTCTTGATGAACTATTTCAATTAGAAGATCTAATTCTTAATTGGTTAAAAGAACTTAGGATAGATTTCAATAATTTATCTCAAGATAATAACCAAGAAGAAGTGTTGGAATCGCTTTCAAACAACTTCGTTGTCCCCGACGATACTTCTAACTCTAGTGAAGACTTGAGCGATAGTCGTCCCTGTGCCGATTATGCCGTGAAGGACTCCCCATCGACTTCGTTCGATGCATACATAGACCTGAGCGATTCGGCATACACCTTCTTTAACGAGAGCCCGGGAAAGGGTTGGACTTGTCCACCTACATATAGCATAGGAATCACCCTCACCGACAACCTCTTGCGTTCTCGTCTTAATCTAGAACAATTAAGGTATCTTAGGCACTTTGGGGTTGTTACATCCAGTAAGGAACCGCCCGATTCAGAAAAGTTCCTTAAAAATAGACAAACTTCATAAACAGCCCTTCGACACAGGGCCGTGTCACACCCCGAAATTATCAGAGCATCGGCGTGACTGGACTGGTATCGTCATTGCACAGCGGAAGCAAAATAAGCTAAGTCTTCTAGAAACTGAACGCCTGCTAAGTACTCGAATTCTCGATGGTTCTCCTATTCCAACCGTTCCATTGTTTGAAAAGTAACCTGAGAAAGAACATGCGAGAAAAATCAACATAAAGTTGAGCGAGTTCATAGTTTGTTTGTAAAAGATTTGAAATAAATCTTTTGAGTTGTGAAAGGTTTGAGATAAATCCTTTGAGTTGTGAAAGATTTGAAATAAATCTTTGGAATAACCGGTTTTTGAAGTAGTATTGAGAAAATGAATTTAAAAACCATTTTCTTGCGAAGTTATATGGAAACGTTGTGTTTGTAACACGTTATGTTCATAAAACCATGTTTTTGTAATGTTCGTAAAATCATCAATGCTCACCCTGACTTTGACCCGCATAATCTTATGCCTTAAATTTTGTATAAAACATGGTATTTAATTTGTATGAACAAGTATGTTTCGTACGTATAAAATCCCTGGTATGTAGCAGATAAGGAAAAAGAGATCATCAATGGTTTGCAAGGCCATTGATATGTGTTAAGTGCAAGTAGGAAGACTCAACCCTAGCCGATTTATGCGTCGGGCAACCAAGTCACTCAAGGTCCGTTCTGTTGGTCCTCTCAGAGGTCCGTTCTGTTGGGCCTAGAGTTGGGCTCGCTACACCCAGATAGATCTACCGCTTAAGTCCCTCGGTGTTCTGCCTACCCATTCACATGATCTAAGTAGTAAACCTCCTTACGCTAACCATACCATGTATAAAATGTCTGTAATCATTGTACATGTACTTCACCCCAGTCTCTAAGACTGATCCTCCCCAGCCACTAAGGCTGATCCTCCCCAGCCACAAAGGCTGGCTCCTCATTCTCTATATATATTATCTCCAATTGATCCGTCCTTAGTCATGAAAATCATTCACATTTTGATAATACTCATTTGTTTTGTAAAAACCGGTATGTTTAGTATAAACCTTTCGTAAATCATTTGAGTTCCTCGAAATCCCTTCGTAATATGATTTAGAAATACGAGTTTTGCGTTTGTTCTAAAATTTGTATGTTTTTGCAAAACGTGCATGTCTTTCCACCCCGAAAACATTTATAAAAATGTAAAGCCGTAAAAGTGGGGTTATGAACTCACCTGAATATTCCTGTGCAAAGCTAGCTAATTTACGACTTCGTGATGTCGTTTCCAAGAGTTGACTTGCTAGCGTGCATTCTACAATATTCCTAACACGGAATATCTAATAAGTTTCTAAATAAACGCAGTATCTAAACTACGTGTCATCGAGCTCTACCGAATCGTTAATCGAACGATTCAACGATAAGTTGTTAACTTAATAGAAACGATTAAGTTATACGAGTTAAGTCTCGTTTAGTGTCATTAGCAATTTAATAAGTCTTGAAAAAGAGACTTAGTTTCCGAGAGACTTAAAATGAATAAATATTTATATAAAAATATAAATATATCGTCGTAAGTGTATTAGCCGTCTCGAGTAGTCGTACGTGTACAAAAAGATTATTTGTATGAAAATATCATATAACCAACTCGTATTATATATCGCGTTTCGTATGATCTTTGTCAAAATATACGTATGTGCCGTTTAGGCGTATAAAATAAATATGAAAAGTTGTATTTATTTTATAAAAGAATCGTCGAGTTGCTTTTGAAAGTAAATACGATCTATATTTATTTTCATATAGAGAAGTCGTCTTGTTTGTCGTTTGAAAAATAAATATAATCTATATTTATTTTTATGAAATGATTTCGTTTTGTTCGACATTTGAAATAAATATATAAATTATATTTATTTTAGTAAAAGAATCGTCGAAAATGACATCCAAATCGTCGTTGTCGTGATGTTGTAAAGTGTTATCCGAAATGTTATACACTTGTATTTTACTTTATAAAAATCATTTGCAGTCGATCGGTTATGCTTCGTTTTATCATAAAACGTAATTATTTTACGGATTTTCTCGAAAAACGGGCAGAGTTTCCTCTGTTTTTGGACGCCCCGACAACACAAGTTGTCGTTATATTTGCGAAATTCAATCAAGTTTTCAAACAATATATTTATAAACTCAAGTTATATATCAAAGCGCAAACTTTATAAATACGATTTTATCATTCGGTTCGAGAGCTTGTTTCACGTGAGTAATAAAGTTATAGAAATAACATAAATAGTCGCGCCGTAAATCTTTACCGAATCTTGCGTTGAGTCGTTATGCCGAACATGCTGACCGAGTTGACCGAGTCAACTGAGTTGACTCGGGTTGACTGAGTTTGACCGAGTTAACTCGGTTGACCGAGTTGACTTGCTGAGTTGGCTGGGTTGACTCGGTTTGACCGAGTTTGACTTGCTGTTGACTTGTTTGACCGTCTGTTGACTCGGTTTGACCGTGTCGAACCGAGTTATACCGAACCCGAATACGAACCCTGTGAACTCAAAACTTTAACTAAATCACCAAACTTGAAACCTGAATCAATCAAAACTGAACCAAGATTCGAACCTGTTGAACCCGAGCTCACTGAACCATACCCGAACTGAACCAAGACCCGTGTAGACGTGTCGAGCCGAACCAAATCTGAAAGGAGCACAATCACCCGAACCGAGCTGAATCTGCTGTTCCGAGAACCCGAAATCAGAAGATATAACCCGAACCCAAGCTGAGCCATCCTCTAATCTGAACCGAACATGACCAATCCACTGTTCATCATCATCTTCGTCTGAAACCCACTGGACAAATCTGCTGACCATCGGATAAATGAACCGACCGGCGGTCCGAACCGCCGACCGCCGGTTCTTTCTCCCTCTCTCGGTCTCTCTGAAGCGTCACCGCTCCACCGGATAAATGGACTGACCGGCGGTCCGAGCCTCCGATCGCCGGTTCTCTCTCTTCTGTGTTAGAGCCGCCGTACACCACCACCAGTTGGTGGTGGTCGGCCGTGATTCTGCAACGTGGGGGTGTTTGTGTGAGTGATCTGGCCGGAAACCCAGCTCCGGCAGCCGGCCGGTATGGCTGCCAAACCGGAGACGAGGGAGAGAGGTGAAACGGGTGTGGGGTTTGCCGGTTGTGAGACTGGGTGTTTCTCCTCCATTAGTGTTTAGGTGTGTGTATTGTTTACTTGTATATGTTATCGAGAGAGAGAGGGGGTAAGGCAGGGTAATATGTGTGTATTGGTTAAGCACAGATCGAGAGAGGAGGAAAGTGATGGAGAGTCTGAGCTTTAATTGCCTGTGTATTAATAGAGCAAGGGAAGATGGAAGATTTCTATTTGTCTTTCATGTACTCAAGTTATATTCAGGTTGGAAGTTTTATCCCTTAGGTCAAGATCTTAAGTAGAGATTTGTAAAGATTTTTATAAGATTTAGTTGAGATCTTGTATAGATACTCAAGAAATAGATCGAGTATAATATGCGCAGGTTTAGGCTTGGGCCCAGGGCCCACAAGCCCATCTCGTGTGTGAGTGGCCCGTAATTCCTACGAGACCCGTTGTCAAATCCTGAACTCCGTTTAACGTCAAAAATTAAGATACACAAAAATACGGTCGGTAGTTGCTGTTTGCGCGCCCGTTCGTCGGTCTCGGTAATAATCGCGAAAAATTGTATCGTTGTCATCTTTAATCCGTTTTTCGATCCGGTTTCGCCTGTAGTCACTAAAGTTTAACTACAAAACTAACTTATATCGTAAAAATTTAATATTTGTCGGCGTTGTCAGTATTCTGTTCGGTTTCAATCCGTTGCCGTTTAACGTTTCACCGGTTTCTCTGTAAACCATCATTCGCGCACTGTAAAGACGGATAGACGTTCCCAGGCACTCCAAAGGCCTAATTAAGTTAATTCGCGCTGTAAACACTATTTATTGTCGCGTTAATCATCTGTTAATTACGTAATTAAGAGCCGTAAATCACGGGTTGTCACATTCTCCCCCTGTTACAGAAATTTCGTCCTCGAAATTTAGACTATGTTATCCCCTCAGAATTGTGTTATTCGCAGGTAAGTCCGAATAATAACCAAGTGAATGACCGCGTAATCGAAAAAGACTTATTCGAATCATGTGAATTCAAGGGCATTCCTTCACAATAGGAATCCTAACAGTAAAAAAAAATGTGTCTCAGTAATTGATGTCAAAGGAAACGAGACGTATAGGTACCGTCACTAATGTGACTAAGTTAACAGGGATCCAACAGGAACTTCGACCAATCGAATTCCATATGAACGTATAAATGAGTTCTAGAAGCAATAACATCCACTGGATGAACTTAGAATCAACAATCTCAAACGTAATAGTTTGCATGAAACGTTCGATCGTAATCAGCGCAAGCTGCAAGTCATACCAACGCCACAAGGTGTCGCAATGAATGAAACCATTTAATAATATAGGTGATCGAACAAGTATCACCTGTGTTTTGCATAAAACGCTCAATCATAATTAGCACAAGCTATAAGTTTGTACTGTCACCACAAGGTGTCGTAATGATTCAAATGATTCAATAATAGCGGTGATCAAACAAATTCATCGTGTTTGAAGTCAAATGAAAGCGCAATAAAGTGAATCTTGAAAGTTTGTTTTAAATGACATCACAGGATTTTCAATTGAAAATGGAACATCAATGAAACAATGTTTTCGATCGAAGGTGAAGAAACAATGGATGTCGCAAAGCATTCGATCGATGTTGAAAGAACCGTTATGAGGTACACCGGAATATGAAATGAATTTGTGTACCATTGTCTTAACACACAATTGTGTTAAGACTGTTGTAATGTGATAATTCAAAGCGGATTTAATCTGAATCAATAAATGAATAATTAAATCCGTGCATAAGGTACGTAAACGAGTTTAGCGCAAGGTTCAAATAAGTGAAAACACCACCACAAGGTGTCGAAATCAACAGTTTAATGGAGTCGAATACCAACAAGTTTACCACGACTCGGAACAAATGAAGTGTTCGTTAAAAATTGATTTGAATATGATGCTCCCAATACATCATATGGTGTCTCGAATCGAATAAGTGTAATGAGCAAGTTCAAACAATTGAACTTGGTTTTAGCGTAATCCGACAATAAGTATATGTATCGACAAGAAAACTTTCGGCATGGTTATAACGAAAAACCATGTATGTAACTTGTAAAGAAATGATCGTGATACAATGACCATTAAGAGGAGTAGAGATACGAAAACCTACTCAGTAAGTGTGAAATTCGAAATTTCAAATAAAGAAATTTGAGGACTTTACCTGGGGTTTCGTGTGACGACCAATTGTTTGGTGACATTACCATGGAATGTCGAACATAGCGTGTTCGTCGTTAGTTAGGTAGGGGGGATTGCGGAGACAATAGTCTTCTCCCTGGCGTGATTCGTGTCGTTGCAGGATCGCGTGACAAGTTGTCGTTTCCTGATTGTTAGTTCTCCTGCTGACAGGAATCTAGCGTCGTCGTTAGATTGCGTCATCGTTTCTTCTCAAAGGCCTTGCCTTGACAGTCGTATGTGTCGTACCTCCGTTGATGTATAGCTTAAGTTTCACGTATACCTGCGCACTAGCGTTGTGTGCCGCGTAGGAGGTGATGTATCCCGACATCCGTTGACGTAGAAATTGAGTTCCATGTATTCTCGTGCACTAGTGTTTCGTTATGCGTAGGCTGCCTGCTCGGGAAGTTAAAATATCATAGACAATATGAAATATAGTGTGTGCCCGAGTTAATATTCGCGGTTCCTACGTGATGACCTTTAATAAACACATGCACAAATAATCAATCATATAACCGAATGCGCATGTTAGTCACCAATCAGCAATCAAGTAATTCTCCTAGTTTCACTAGCCAATTTCTCCCAGTCTTTAAGACTGCTCTATCCTCCACCTCGACCTCTTAGATCGAGCCTCGGTCCCCTTGACCGAGCCTCAGCCTTCATGACTGAGCCTACTCTTCCTAGCCTCACTAGCCAACTACCTCGGTCACCTAGACCGAGCCTCGATCCTCCAGACCGAGCCTCAGCCCTCCAGGCTGAGCCTATAAATAATCAACGTGCTCAACTACCTCGGTCACCTAGACCGAGCCTCGATCCTCCAGACCGAGCCTCAGCCCTCCAGGCTGAGCCTATAAATGGTAAAATGTGCTCAACATTTGTTTGGAAACAAAATTTTGACTGTTTGCTTGTCGGCAACGGTTGGAGACCATATTTGAGTACTGGGCGTTCTGTATGTATTCAACATCTTAATAGCCTAAGTTCCCAGAGGGAAGTGAGGTTAGAGCCTAGGTATCACAACAGGAACCTAATTCGCTGTAACCTATAGCTCTGATACCAATCTGTCACACCACGAAATTATCAGAGCATCGGCGTGACTGGACTGGTATCGTCATTGCACAGCGGAAGCAAAATAAGCTAAGTCTTCTAGAAACTGAACGCCTGCTAAGTACTCGAATTCTCGATGGTTCTCCTATTCCAACCGTTCCATTGTTTGAAAAGTAACCTGAGAAAGAACATGCGAGAAAAATCAACATAAAGTTGAGCGAGTTCATAGTTTGTTTGTAAAAGATTTGAAATAAATCTTTTGAGTTGTGAAAGGTTTGAGATAAATCCTTTGAGTTGTGAAAGATTTGAAATAAATCTTTGGAATAACCGGTTTTTGAAGTAGTATTGAGAAAATGAATTTAAAAACCATTTTCTTGCGAAGTTATATGGAAACGTTGTGTTTGTAACACGTTATGTTCATAAAACCATGTTTTTGTAATGTTCGTAAAATCATCAATGCTCACCCTGACTTTGACCCGCATAATCTTATGCCTTAAATTTTGTATAAAACATGGTATTTAATTTGTATGAACAAGTATGTTTCGTACGTATAAAATCCCTGGTATGTAGCAGATAAGGAAAAAGAGATCATCAATGGTTTGCAAGGCCATTGATATGTGTGAAGTGCAAGTAGGAAGACTCAACCCTAGCCGATTTATGCGTCGGGCAACCAAGTCACTCAAGGTCCGTTCTGTTGGTCCTCTCAGAGGTCCGTTCTGTTGGGCCTAGAGTTGGGCTCGCTACACCCAGATAGATCTACCGCTTAAGTCCCTCGGTATTCTGCCTACCCATTCACATGATCTAAGTAGTAAACCTCCTTACGCTAACCATACCATGTATAAAATGTCTGTAATCATTGTACATGTACTTCACCCCAGTCTCTAAGACTGATCCTCCCCAGCCACTAAGGCTGATCCTCCCCAGCCACAAAGGCTGGCTCCTCATTCTCTATATATATTATCTCCAATTGATCCGTCCTTAGTCATGAAAATCATTCACATTTTGATAATACTCATTTGTTTTGTAAAAACCGGTATGTTTAGTATAAACCTTTCGTAAATCATTTGAGTTCCTCGAAATCCCTTCGTAATATGATTTAGAAATACGGGTTTTGCGTTTGTTCTAAAATTTGTATGTTTTTGCAAAACGTGCATGTCTTTCCACCCCGAAAACATTTATAAAAATGTAAAGCCGTAAAAGTGGGGTTATGAACTCACCTGAATATTCCTGTGCAAAGCTAGCTAATTTACGACTTCGTGATGTCGTTTCCAAGAGTTGACTTGCTAGCGTGCATTCTACAATATTCCTAACACGGAATATCTAATAAGTTTCTAAATAAACGCAGTATCTAAACTACGTGTCATCGAGCTCTACCGAATCGTTAATCGAACGATTCAACGATAAGTTGTTAACTTAATAGAAACGATTAAGTTATACGAGTTAAGTCTCGTTTAGTGTCATTAGCAATTTAATAAGTCTTGAAAAAGAGACTTAGTTTCCGAGAGACTTAAAATGAATAAATATTTATATAAAAATATAAATATATCGTCGTAAGTGTATTAGCCGTCTCGAGTAGTCGTACGTGTACAAAAAGATTATTTGTATGAAAATATCATATAACCAACTCGTATTATATATCGCGTTTCGTATGATCTTTGTCAAAATATACGTATGTGCCGTTTAGGCGTATAAAATAAATATGAAAAGTTGTATTTATTTTATAAAAGAATCGTCGAGTTGCTTTTGAAAGTAAATACGATCTATATTTATTTTCATATAGAGAAGTCGTCTTGTTTGTCGTTTGAAAAATAAATATAATCTATATTTATTTTTATGAAATGATTTCGTTTTGTTCGACATTTGAAATAAATATATAAATTATATTTATTTTAGTAAAAGAATCGTCGAAAATGACATCCAAATCGTCGTTGTCGTGATGTTGTAAAGTGTTATCCGAAATGTTATACACTTGTATTTTACTTTATAAAAATCATTTGCAGTCGATCGGTTATGCTTCGTTTTATCATAAAACGTAATTATTTTACGGATTTTCTCGAAAAACGGGCAGAGTTTCCTCTGTTTTTGGACGCCCCGACAACACAAGTTGTTGTTATATTTGCGAAATTCAATCAAGTTTTCAAACAATATATTTATAAACTCAAGTTATATATCAAAGCGCAAACTTTATAAATACGATTTTATCATTCGGTTCGAGAGCTTGTTTCACGTGAGTAATAAAGTTATAGAAATAACATAAATAGTCGCGCCGTAAATCTTTACCGAATCTTGCGTTGAGTCGTTATGCCGAACATGCTGACCGAGTTGACCGAGTCAACTGAGTTGACTCGGGTTGACTGAGTTTGACCGAGTTAACTCGGTTGACCGAGTTGACTTGCTGAGTTGGCTGGGTTGACTCGGTTTGACCGAGTTTGACTTGCTGTTGACTTGTTTGACCGTCTGTTGACTCGGTTTGACCGTGTCGAACCGAGTTATACCGAACCCGAATACGAACCCTGTGAACTCAAAACTTTAACTAAATCACCAAACTTGAAACCTGAATCAATCAAAACTGAACCAAGATTCGAACCTGTTGAACCCGAGCTCGCTGAACCATACCCGAACTGAACCAAGACCCGTGTAGACGTGTCGAGCCGAACCAAATCTGAAAGGAG
>JARYGA010019872.1:0-49284 GCA_030545235.1 Helianthus tuberosus
TGTTAGAGGTTGCATAAGTGTTGGTGCATCAAATGTCTGTTAAGTTCGTCTTAATCGAGTCTTATGTCTAGATACGATAAACGAGCACACAACAGGGTTGAAATTAGGGTTTTTGTAGGATCGTGTTTCGACCCGAACGAGTCGTGTAGAAGAGTTTATCTCAGTTTGAACGGCGGAAACAGACAAACCGAGTACAATTCAGCGAGAATTCACTTTAATATGTCGATATTATTGATCTGAATGACATGTACAATCAAGTCGACACTTCGGCAGCACTTCGTGGCTCACCGGAAGACAACACCTACATCTATATCCTGATTTCGCTCTTATGACCCTATTTATAGATAATGTGATTCCGCTCATACATACATGACACAAAAGCGGAATCATCTACTTGCCACAAAAGCGAAATCACATGACTGACTAAAGAGCGAAATCAGGCTTTGACCATATGGACGAAATCAAATTCTAATACATGTTGACGAAATCAGACTTATCCATTTTGACGAAATCACTTCCAAACTTCATAAATTCTTTTGTCTTTTGTGTGATGATGTCATGATGACTTCATCGTTATGATGTCATCATCAAGGATGATGACATCATCCTCTTTCCGATCTGTAACGAGACTGAGACTCGACATAAGACGAAGACGACAGATGAATGCACCAACAGACTCCCCCTCAGATGTTGACGAGTCTTAAGTGTCGAGTCTTTGCATCTTCAGTCTTTATCAGCCTTTTTCTTTTTTAGCATATACCAGGATCTTCTCTTTGGCTCTAACCTCGTCAGACTCCCCCTCTCATCATGATGGGATCGCTGTCTGGAATTAGCTATCACCTTGAGATCAATCCCTGGCTTTATCTTTGATCAGCTCATCTCCTGCACAAATTTCTCACCACCACATAAGTTTTTACTTAAAAACAATAAGAAAAACTTACTGGAAATAGTTACATCAAGTTCAAATTAATGACCCTGATTAACTAATCTCAACTTCTTTCTCAAAATCAGTTTCTTCTTTTAAACGCACACTCCCAAACCAGTTCATCATGTTCAGCACTTGAAATTTTGAATATCAGCTTTCCAACATCAGTTGTCGAAAATCTTTTTGAATTTTTCAAAATTACGAAACATAAATGCAATAACAGAAATTAAATGCAGAAATGAAATATGTACAAACAAACATTTTTGTGAGGTTGCGTAAGAGGATCATATCAGTTTATGAGACAAATCACTAACACCGTTAAGCTATTAATCGTTTTAAGCTCTAAACGATTCACATGGATTGACGATATTGTTGTCCACTTAAACTCAATCTAAAAACTTTCAATCTGCTTACCGATACTTTAAGGTATATTAAGATAGCACTAAGTTCTTTTGGACCCCACAATCTCAGCATATCCCCTCATCATGCAATACACTAACTCAAGTAATGCCTTTAAACTTTGATCGACTGTGAATTGTGCGAAAATAAAGCAGAATGTTTAAACATTAACAATCAGGTCGATACTTCCGTATACGCAGAGAAAGTCCAATGTTTAAACAAAATAAGAAAATAAAACAAGTTGAAGTTGTTTAGGCTTTAACCACCAGGTCGATACTTCCGTATACGCAGAGGAGGTCCAAAGCTTAAACGAAACACCAAAGAAAATAAAACAGAACGTTTAGGCAACAACATCCAGGTCGATACTCACGTATACGCAGAGGATGTCCGATGCTTAAACAAAATAAAGAAATAAAACAAGTTTAAATCTTTGCAAAATAAAATGCACAATCACAGCGACTTTTCAGCAAAGTTGTGAAAGTTTACAAACTTAACCAGTTTTATGTCTTTCGACAATCAGCGATTACTGAGTAGGTACACAGTCAAGAAGGACAAAACTAAGTACTATGCTTTCAACCATGTTTCCCACTAGAACTAGGCTTTTTCATTTAAGTTTGTATCGTTATCGCAAATCTACTAGTCTAGGTGAGCCTATCGTCACATCGTTAGTGAGACCGTTTATCACATTTTAACTTTACATATCTTTAGCATGTTGTGACAGTCTAACTGATCTACTATCATTTCCTCTTTTTGACAACAAAACTCATTTTTTCATTTTTTCAATGTTTTTGACATTTTCAAATTTTCTAATTTTTTTAAAATTTTTACTCCCCCTAAAATCAAAATATGTTTCAATTTTGATTTTCTGGGAAATTTTGAAAAACAACTGTACAAGAAATGTGACAACTTGATGAGAATCACTTCAATTCTCCATTCACCTGGCATAAACAATCAGAACTCCCCCTCACAACAAACTGTTTTCCCATTTAGATTTCAAAACACTTAAGTTTGTTTTAATCAAAATGGTTTTTCTGGAAAATCAGTTTTGTGTGTCGTTTCACAAACATGGGGTTTCATCACCTTGTTCTCTTCAACCACTTGTAAAAATTAACATTTTTAAGATCAATTCACAAACATCACTTGTAGAAAATCAAGTACAACTTAATGTCCCTGATTTACCACTTGTAAGTCCGAAATATCACCGAAGTGAATTTCTCAAGAAATGTGCCGATTCCTGTTCCACGCTTACCAACCTGGGAACTCCGGTAAGTCAGGTTTTTCTATTTAAAGAGTTTCACCCAAGCCTGACGGTCCTTGGGTGCTTTTGAATTCTTGTTCAACAATGGTGGAAAATTTGCCTCATCCATTGTTAAACCAGAATTCTCAGTTTTTACCTCAACAACTGGCTCTTCTGGTTTTACCATACCAGAATCATTGCCTGAATGTGGCTTGTCTGACTTTGATGAGCCAGATTCATCGCCGACATATGGCTCCTTTGTTTCTACAGAAACAGATTCATCACCAGGAAGTGAAATCTCCACTTTCTTTTTCTTCTTTCCCTCTTTTTTTACTCTCTCCTCTGTCCTCAGATTTGTATCTGAAGAATTCGTTTTGCTTGATTTGTCAGTCTTTGGCGAGCAAGACGATTTATCAGAACTTTTATCTGCTTTAGCAGTTGTATCCGAGGACAAAATCCTTTCGAGATACTCTCTCGCCTTCTTCCTCTTCTTCCTCAGTCTGTCTTTTTGCCCCTGTGAAAGCTTCACTTTCGGTTTTAGAACTTTTTGTTCTTGAACTTTAGGTTCTTGAACTTTCTGTTCCTTGGGCTTTGCTTTGACATTGATTGGTTTCTTCATTGGCATTTTCTGAGATTCAGCCCTCGATCTTCCCTTTGATCTCATTGGGCAATCTCTAGCAATATGACCAATGATGTTGCAGTTAAAGCATCTCCTCGTCTCATAACTCCAACTCTGGCAGTTAACAGCAATGTGTCCTTGATAGCCGCATCGGTAACACACTCTATTATCGTACCAATCACCATTTTCAGTCCAAACATTCAGATCATAGCACTGTTTGGCTTGGTGATATCCATCTCTCCTCTTGTAAGCTGGATTTGGATTTGAAGCACTGTGGTCCGACCTACACCACTTATTACCAACAATTTTTGAGTTTTGATTTTCTAATTTTTGTGATTTTTTATAATGATTGGATGATTGAACTGATGAGTTTTTATTATTGTTATAAACATTTTCTGAATTTTTAACTTTTTGTTTCTGTTCCACTTTCTTCTTCAAAGGTTTTTGCGTAGAGCACTAACCCTTTTCAGTCGATTGCGGAACAGTTTCTTGAAATTTTTCTTTTAATTTCAAAAATATTTTCTTTTTCTCATTTTCAGCATCAGACTCTGACTCAGATTCGTCTGCTGAATAAAAATCCTCATTTTCATCATCAGTTTTCTCATCACAATCTTCAACTTTGACTTTGTCAAAGTTTGTGACATAGTCACTTATTGGAACAGAATTGATCGGTTTTGGACAGGGGAACACAAATGAAGTCACAAAACCTTTCAATTTCTTTTCAAGCTCATCAATTTTGTTCCTTGAATTCTCAGCTTCATTTTCAAACTGGGATATTCGTTCAAGATAAGACTTGATTGTTTTTTCGTTTTCAATTTTAATGTTTTCAAGAACAGATTTTTCATTTTCCAAAACTTTTAACTGTTCTTGAAATTTTGTTTCATTTGCTTTCAGATTTTTGTTCTCCAATTTTATCCAGAAATCTTCATCTTCTGAAGATTTCTTTTTGCTTTCAGAATCCTTTTCTTTCTCTTTCAAAACCTTGTTTTCTAATGTCAAACTGTTCAAATCATTTAACAGTTTGTCATTTTCAGATTTCAACCTCTCACAATTTTCCTGCAAAACAAGAATCTGTTTATCAGCAGATTTCTTTTCATTCTTCATAACTGAAATCTCTTCAGTCTGTTCCTCTCCCACTTGGACACCTTTACTCTTGCTCTTCTTTAATATTGATTTTCCACTTTGACTTTTCTTCTTCTCAGCATTGATCACCATCTGTTCTTCAATCTTTTTAATGAGTGGACAAATTGTCAGTTGGGAAAATTCTCCAGAAGTCTTCAATTTTAAGATATAATTTTCCCATTCTTCTTGAGGTAAAGCACTGACAAATTTTTCAACCCATTCTTCTGATTCTTTTTTAATACCCATCTCAGACATTGAGCGAACAAGATGACTATACCTCTCAATGATACTTTTTGTACTTTCTCCTGGACAACCTGAAAATGAATCAAATTCTTTATTTAACACTTTTATTCTATCAAATGTTTCTCTTGTCATTTTAAAGAAATTGATATCCATGACTCTAAAACCCGTTTATCAAGACAATCCCTTAAAATGAAGTATCAAATTCCAACTCTATCCCCTTTTAAATGAAATGATTCAACTAGTCAAATCACCCAAAAACTCCCAACACAATCTGAAATACTTTCAAACTGTTTTAACCAACTTCAATGGGTCAAGACTTGAATCAAACAATACAATGATTGGGCTGAAGATGATTTGAATCACTAATATTCAACAACACTGTGAAAACAATATATCCGACAATTATCAAGAAACAAATTAATTTGATTTGACCGCTTGGTTAATATTGAAACTTGAGCCAAAGACAAACTCAAATCACATGGGATTTCTAAACATTAGCCGACAACTATATCTTTCACAATTCTTTGATTGGGCCGCCACTTTCCAATATATATCCAAACTTTGGGCCAATGACAACCTTGGGTTGACAAATAAACTTCACATGTTGTGTAGGTCCAATGCAAACATTAAATTTTTAAAATGTCTGACATAAAGCAAATCACATGCAATTGACCTTATGTGACTGACAACATCAATTCATATCAAGTTTTAATTGGACCTCAACTATGTATGATCACATGCAAACAATCTGTTAAAGCAATTTGAACAACACTAACACATATATCGAATATGAATCACATACTAACTGACAAACCAATAGTGGAGTTTATCTCAACATTTACACACAAACCGACAAACCGACTCACACACCTTTACCAACTTTCATATGCAAACTCAGATTATCACATGCTGTTGAATTCAATTAACTGAAAAATATTCACGTGACCAACACAATTATTTCACACTAACACTTATGGATCGGAAATACGACAATCCTTAAGAACTGAATCAGATTGTTCATATGAGCTAAACTAGCTGATGTTCAAAAGAGCGAAATCATGATGTTCACATAAGCGGAATCAAACTGTTCAAATAAGCTGAATCGTCTGATGACATCATCAATATTACAAGTCCGTATAAGCGACACCTCAAAAATAACCAGTTCAACTTCGAATTTGGACATGAAACTTTCAAGGCTTTGCTAATTACTAATTCCGAGCACACTGTGAAAGTTTGAACTAATTCTGACCGTAAAAATTTTTAATTTTCAGAAAAGAATAGTGTAGAAACAGAATTATCGGCTGAATTGTGTAGAATTCTTCTTCACTGGCTCTGATACCAATTGTAGGATCGTGTTTCGACCCGAACGAGTCGTGTAGAAGAGTTTATCTCAGTTTGAACGGCGGAAACAGACAAACCGAGTACAATTCAGCGAGAATTCACTTTAATATGTCGATATTATTGATCTGAATGACATGTACAATCAAGTCGACACTTCGGCAGCACTTCGTGGCTCACCGGAAGACAACACCTACATCTATATCCTGATTTCGCTCTTATGACCCTATTTATAAATAATGTGATTCCGCTCATACATACATGACACAAAAGCGGAATCATCTACTTGCCACAAAAGCGAAATCACATGACTGACTAAAGAGCGAAATAAGGCTTTGACCATATGGACGAAATCAAATTCTAATACATGTTGACGAAATCAGACTTATCCATTTTGACGAAATCACTTCCAAACTTCATAAATTCTTTTGTCTTTTGTGTGATGATGTCATGATGACTTCATCGTTATGATGTCATCATCAAGGATGATGACATCATCCTCTTTCCGATCTGTAACGAGACTGAGACTCGACATAAGACGAAGACGACGGATGAATGCACCAACAGTTTTTTTATGTAAAAGTGGGTGATTCCGCTTGAAAGTGTCAATGTGCAGTTCAAGCAAAATCAACACATGTTATTTCGCTTGAAGCAGACATGTCATGTTCATGCGGAATCTCAACATTATATATAGGTGATGTGTGTGTTCATTTGGAGCGGAATTAGATCATACATTCTGAGTCGAGGTGCTGTCTGTTTGTCATTTGAATTGTAAAAAGCTCAGAATCAATCAATAAGAAGATAATTAGAAAGGAACAAGCTGTGTTGACATCATTTACATTGATTCCGCCTTTGTTTTTGATGATGAACTACTCAGATTGACTTGTTAGGGTCACACGATCGATCCAACAAGTGGTATCAGAGCTCAGGACGAGGAGTTCATACCAATTCAGCTTGATTTTACCGGATTCTCACTCTTCTACTCATTCTTTTCTAATTTGAACGAAATTTAACGGTTGAAATGGCTTAAAACTCACATATATCAAGCGAAACATAGTTTTAACTAATCCTTGAAAGAATTGGACCTTAATTCGAACAAATTCTGACAAAATTGTTTAATTTCGCTTGAAAATCTGTTCGAACGTGCTGGTGTCATAGTTATTTCCGCTTGAAAGTTCAAGCGAAATAAGTGATTTCGCTTCAAAGTGACTGATTCCGCTTGAAACAACCACTGGTTTCAAGCGAAATTAGATTCCGTTTGAGAAGTAAGCTATTCCGCTTGAAAAGTCTTATTCCACTTGAAAAGCAATCTCGCTTGAAAGCTGATTTTGCTTGAGATAATTCCGCTTGAAACTATTTTTTTCAAAATCAAAAACTTTCTAAGTGTTTGTTGATCATTTCAGGTACTTGAAGATGGATGAGTTCATGAATCCATTCTGTGATGTTTTTGCTTTTGCTGGAAATGGTGGAGATGATATTTCAAACCACACATCAAACAACACAAATGAGAAAGCTTCGAGTGTGAAAAAGACTCTTTCGGATACATTAAGTGTTGAGAGTGCCTATGGAACATACAATAAACCTCCAAAATTGTTGGCAATTGAAGATTATAATAGGTGGGCTACAAGATTTGACGAGTGGCTTCAAGCTTTTGCATATCCAAGCTGGAAGAGTTTAAAGATTGGTTACGTTAGAGGAGGACGTTTTGGTGAAAGTCTAACAGATAATGATGAGATTGAAAGATATGTTGCTGAACAAAAGTGCATCGCGTTGATTCATCAGTCTATGAGAGATGATATAATTTCCTTGATTGAATATGAAAATTCAAAAGATCTTTGGGAGAAACTGAGGGTAAAATGTGTAGGTAGTGCTAAGATAGTCAAAAACAATAAGAAACTGTTAAGAAAAGAGTTTGATTTATTTGGTTGTTTAAAGAACGAGTCTGTTTCCAAGATGATTGAGAGATTTGGGCATCTGAAATTGTTGCTGGCAAGACACAAAATTGTATATACTCAAGAAGAGTTGGTTGACAAACTGTTCGACTCGCTGCCGAATGAACAAGATTGGCAGTACTTTGCATTAATGCTGAAGAATACAATCAAGTCTGAAGAGTTGACAGTGGATCTGCTTATCGAAAGACCGGAGAGTCACGAGTTGGAGATCAAGAAATCTAGCAAAGTCAACAACTCATCTTATCAGCAGAATGTGGAGTTATACTACAGAGGAAATCTATCAAGAAACTCCTCACAGTGGTTTTCATAGTGGATCTTCTTCAACAACATCAAGCCAATCTACATCAAAGAATCTGTTCCAATGTAACATTGCTGTGGATCTAAAGAACGCTCAAAATTTCAGTGAAGAGTCAGCAAAACAACAGATGGTGTTCTTAGCGTCAGTGCTAGAATCGTATGAGAGCCTCGTGGCGGGCATGATTGGAAACACTAACCTGACGAAGGAGGATTATGATCAGATAGATCCTGAAGAGATGGAACTGATCAATATCAGGTGGTGTATGGCCAGTGCAGTCCGGAGAGCGCAACGGTTTATGGAGATTATGTCACACCCCGATATTTCCACGCTTGACCGGTGGGCCCGGTGGGGAGTATCGTGACGTGGTTGGCAACGTTACAGTCAAACAACACAATATTTAAATGCACAGCGGAAGCAAATGAAAGATATATTTCAACCGAATAAAATATTGTAATATTGTGTATCACAAACAGTTGAAAGTTTATCCACGGACGGATCGAAATAAATAGGAAACAGTAGTTCAACAGACGATAGGCATCTTAAGCTTGCGACACTCTTTATTGATGCTAAGGAGAGAATCCAGCCTATTACGCTTAGTACCTGCATTTAATCTTTTTGGGAAAATACGTCAGTTTACACTGGTAAATACAATCAACTGACTCATTTTAAAAATGATTAAAAATTGATTTGGATGCACATGGCACAAACATTTTATAACTTGGGATAAATATTTAAATATATAAACTTGTAAAAGAATTACATGTTCCTTATGCGTTCAGTAGCCCGGATCGTGCCGGGTTAAAGATCAATAGACACACCACATAATCCATTTATGCACTGACGAGTGTACGCCTACACTCCGCGCTTAGGTCGTTGCCATTTCATAAAATGATGCCCAGGATATCCGGGACATGGTCATTAACCCCCCAAAGGCTTTAAGCAAACAAAACAATTTAAATGGGTCATCTCGATAATACTTAACCACCAATCGATTAAGGTCGAATGCCCGACCAAGCGGTATTTTATATACCGTACCCCAAGCTCGTATAAGGGAAAATAAGTTAAAAGTATTTACTTTTGCAAGTATAATTCACAAACAGCAAATGCAAGTAGCTTTTACTGGTCCTCCTATTCTGGAACGAAGGTTTATAATAACCTATCAGAATCCTAACGGGTCTTTAGTTAAGCTTAAGCTTAGACCGGTTAGTTTTAAAGATACGGTTCGTACGCACTATTAAGCGAAGACCGGAATAGAATGTGATTTAGACCCGACAAGTTTGAAGACTTGTTTAATATGGGTATTTCATACACATTCTGGATTTTGAGATAAAACCGATAAGGTTGGACCCGTTTCGGCTAATTTATGCAAACTAGTTACATAAACCGGACCGAACGCGCACGAAGCGTAACGGGTAACCATAAGAGTCCTAAACAGGTTTCCTAAGTTAACATGCCTTAAATATGTTGTGATATCAGTAGGATACCTTCCATTATGCCCAAAACGAGTTTAACCTATAATTAAGCCCCGTAGGGGTATTTTGGTCATTTTAAAGGTTATAAAAGGGATTAATTAAGCTTCTGTGATTCGTGTCCGAATTAATCAGTAAAATGACTTATTTTAACAAGTCATATCAGTTGGTGTTAAGTCCTTTCTGACAAAATGGTTTTAAACCCTTACTATGCGTTTAATACTCTTATAAAGTCGTTTTAAGCGATTTACGGTTTAAAATAGGAATCTGAGTTTCTAGGTCCGTTCATAAGGTTCAAAAAACTTCATTTATTATTTTAAATCAGTAGCAATTGGATTGGTAGCAAAAGAACTTGTAAAACTCATTTTATGGCCGAAAAGGGTATAATCGGTATTTACCGAATCAAGGCACTAATCCTAGCTTATGATCAGTTTAAAAAAATAATTAAAAATCTTCAAAAATTCCAAAATATTATATTACATCAGTGGGTAAAAGGTTTGGTGTCAAAAATTGGGTTTAGATAGGCTTTACGCTAATGACGCCTTTTAATTAATAAAAAGCTTTCTAATTACGTCATTGAGCATAACTCCTAATTTAGACCTCCAACTGACGTGAAAATTTACGGACATGCATATTAATCAGTAGCAAAGATTATTGTTCTTTCACATTTCCAAAATTCTCATTTTATGGTCATAAGGGCATTATGGTCCATATTTTAAGCAATTAACGGAAACGTCGGACAATTAAGGATTCAAGTGGTATAAACGCAGAGGGTTATACAATCATGTAACTAGGTCCTAATGGAACTTTAAGGCATGTCTAAACCTATCAAAATCGGGTCAGAACCGAAGTCAAGGCAAAAGTCAAACTATGCGCCTTTCGGTTCCGAATCGATCCTAAACTGAAAATTGTCAAATCAAACAAGCTTAGACTAGTTCTTATACTTATTACCATGTTATATGAATGATAAAATAGGTTACTCGCCTTTTACATTGTTAATCATGCGTTAAATCGAAGATTACATTTCTGTTGACTTTTTCTAATTATCTTTGACTCGACAAATGACCTAGTTAGGATGGGAATCAGGGGTTGCCCTTTTAAGGGTTTAATGCCCACCTAATTACCAACTTATAACAACCTTAAGTTTGACTAATCGCTGGACCATTAGCGATTAATCAATAAGTCAACCGTTAATTACGACAGTTTGACTTTTAAGCTATAAACTAAGCAAAACTTAATTAAAGAAGGTTAAGCATACTTACAAGTCTCTAATGCACGAATAGGGAAGCTTAGAAAGAAGTCTTGAGCTCCAGAAATGACCAGGAATGGATGGGGAATGAATGCAACCGTGAAGGCCCTTTTATAGTATTTTTAATGGCTTGTAAACATGACAAATCACTCTACCAAGGGTCCTTGATCATCAACAGGTGTTCCTAGAGTCTAAAAACATGTAGGGAGCGCGCATGAATGAAGAAAATATCAATCAAAGTCGGTTACAAGCTCAAAACAGCCATCTGTCAGTTTTTCTGTCGCTGGGCAACCCTTGCGCACCGTAAGGGTATGTCTTGCGGTGCGCAAGCCTTCTGCAGCAGGTAAAAACGTTTGTTCGTTCAATCTTTGAAAGGGCAAGTTAGATAAAACAAATTTTGGGCTTCTAATATTCAGAATGGGGCCTCATGAACATGCCTTGAACAGTTTAGATCCCTTAAATGTTGTACATTTGTCTTGGACAGTATCAAAAAGTCATAAACGATGGGTTGTCATGCATTTCTTCGTAGGATTTCCATTCTTGCAACTTGAATCAATTATTGTGGGTATTTACCGGATTATATCAGATGTTTATAATAAATATTAGGGTCTTGGGATTTATGTGAGGTCGTTCAGAGGTATAAATCAACATGACGACACTTTTAAATCCTGCCATACATCTATAATTGGATCCGGGTTTATAATACTTTGTCTTACATGACACGTGCCGTTATTTCATTGAACACGAATTTTCGAGGTGTTACATCCTCACCCCCTTAAAAGAAATCTCGACCTCGAAATTTACTGAAACAAATAAGGGTACTTTTCTTTCATTGTGGACTCAACCTCCCACGTGTATTCGGGACCTCTACGGGCATCCCATTTCACCTTTACAATAGGCACATGCTTCCTTCGAAGCTTCTTAACCTGTCGATCTTCAATCGACAATGGTTTTTCCACAAATTTCAAGCTCTCATCTATATGCACATCTGTATGTGGTATGACCAGTGATTCATCAGCGAAACACTTCTTCAGATTGCAGATGTGGAATACATTATGAATACCACTGAGCTCTTCAGGTAAGTTTAACTTATAGGCAACTGATCCGACATGTTCGATGACTTCGAACGGTCCTATGTATCTCGGGCTTAACTTGCCTTTCTTACCAAATCGCATCACTCCCTTCCAGGGTGATACTTTAAGCAACACCTTTTCACCTACTTCGAAGTGAAAAGATTTATGCTTTGGATCTGCGTAGCTCTTCTGCCTATCTCGGGCAGCCTTGAGACGGTCACGAATTTGGACAATCTTGTCCGTCGTTTCAAAAACTATCTCTGGTTCTGATAATTGGACATCTCCAACTTCCGCCCAACAAACGGGCGTTCTACACTTTCTACCGTATAAGGCCTCGAAAGGCGCAGCCTTAATGCTGGTATGGTAGCTATTGTTGTAGGAGAATTCGATTAACGGCAGGTGGTTATCCCAACTACCACCTAAATCGATCACGCATGCTCGAAGCATGTCTTCCAAAGTTTGAATAGTACGCTCGCTCTGACCGTCCGTCTGAGGATGGTAAGCCGTACTAAAATTCAAACGCGTGCCCAAAGATTGCTGGAAACTTTTCCAAAAATGTGACGTGTATCTAGTATCTCTGTCAGAGATAATAGACACAGGTATGCCATGTAAAGCTACAATCTTATCCACGTATAATTGGGCTAACATGTCGGAGCTATAAGTCTCCTTAATGGGTAGGAAATGTGCTGACTTAGTCAATCCGTCTACGATCACCCAAATGGTATCATTTCCTTTCCTTGTCTTAGGTAACTTGGTGATAAAATCCATAGTTACCATTTCCCACTTCCACGTAGGAAGTTCAGGCTGTTGTAGCAAACCTGGCGGCTTTTGATGTTCTGCTTTGACTTGCGCACACGTCAAGCATTTAGCTACATAGGTAGCTACAGATTTCTTTAAGCCTATCCACCAATAGTTTGCCCTCAGATCCTGGTACATTTTATCAGCTCCAGGATGAACGGAATATTTAGAGCTGTGGGCTTCCTGGAGGATAACATCCCGAAGTCCTCCATAAATTGGAACCCATATTCGTCCATTCAATCTCAGAATTCCGTCCTTGCCCTGAGATAATTGCTCTTCAGTGACTCCCAGCTTTTCATTAGGATAGTTAGCTTCCAGCACAACTTCCTTCTGTGCAGCTAACAACCTTTCATTCAAACTGTTCTTGATTTCAATGCTCTTGGCATTGATTCGGATGGGTTTCACCCTTTCCTTCCGACTGAAGGCATCAGTGACTACATTCGCCTTACCGGGATGGTATCGGATTTCACAATCATAATCATTCAACGTCTCCATCCATCGGCGCTGCCTCATGTTCAAATCCTTCTGATTAAATAGGTGTTGGAGGCTCTTGTGATCAGAATAGATCACACACTTGATACCATACAAGTAATGCCTCCACAGTTTTAGTGCGAATACAACGGCACCCAACTCCAAGTCATGGGTGGTGTAATTCTTTTCATGCACCTTTAACTACCTTGAAGCATAGGCAATCACTTTGCCTTTCTGCATAAGCACACACCCCATGCCAGTGTGAGATGCATCGCAGTAAACTACGAATTCTTCGGTACCTTCAGGCAATGTCAGTACAGGAGCGTTGCTCAACTTCTGTTTCAAAATATCGAAGGATTCCTGCTTCTTAGGACCCCAGTCAAACTTAATCTTCTTACGCGTCAGCGAAGTCAGGGGTGCAGCAATCCTTGAGAAGTTTTCAATGAATCGCCTATAGTATCCTGCCAAACCTAGGAAGCTACGAATTTCTGTAGGTGTCTTTGGCTCTTGCCAATTCATGACAGCTTCAACTTTAGCGGGATCTACTTGGATACCACGCTCACAAACAACATGTCCACGAAATTGGACTTCTCGAAGCCAGAATTCACACTTCGAGAACTTGGCATAGAGATTTTCTTTATGAAGTAGTTCCAGAATGCAATGAAGGTGCTTCTCATGGTCAGCTTGGTTCTTCGAGTAGATGAGGATGTCATCGATGAAGACGATGACAAATTTATCCATGTAAGGCTTGCAAACGCGATTCATGAGATCCATAAATGCGGCCGGTGCATTAGTGAGCCCAAAAGGCATCACTAGGAACTCGTAATGACCATAACGAGTCCTAAATGCAGTCTTAGGTACGTCTTCATCTCTAACTTTTAGTTGGTGATAGCCTGACCTTAAGTCAATCTTAGAGAAGAAACTTGCCCCTTGAAGTTGATCGAACAGATCATCGATTTTTGGCAAAGGATACCTATTCTTGATAGTGACCTTATTAAGCTCACGGTAGTCGATGCATCCTTCTTCTTGACAAATAAAACTGGTGCTCCCCAAGGAGACGAACTAGGTTTGATGAAACCTTTGGCTAGAAAATCATCTAACTGCGTTCTCAATTCCTTCATCTCTGTTGGTGCCAACCTATAAGGCGCCCTTGCTACTGGTGCTGATCCAGGAATAATGTCAATTCTGAATTCTACTTGCCTATCTTGTGGCAAACCAGGTAGTTCTTCAGGAAAAACTTTAGGGTATTCAGAAATGACGGGGATATCCCCAATCTTGGGCTTCGGCTCATCAATAATCACTTGTGCCATGTAGATGACACAACCCTTCTTCAAACACTTAGAGGCCTTGAGCATAGACATTTGCTCAGGCAGCCCATACTGGGTATCTCCCTGGATAGTAAGTGATTCACCAGACGGAGTCTTGATCACCACTTGCTTCTTATTACAGACAATTTGGGCCTGGTTATGAGATAACCAGTCCATGCCTAACACGATGTCAAAACCAGCTAACTTCAAAGGAAGTAAGGACAGAGGAAAAGAGTGGTTCTTAAGGGATATGAAACATCCATCTAATATGGTTGAGGCGGTTTCTAAGGTGCCATCTGCTAATTCCATCTGAAACTTCACACTTAAGGTTTTAACAGGTAATTTCAACAATTCACAAAACTTATTATCTACGAACGACTTATCAGCGCCTAAATCAAATAACACTCTCGCATAAACATCATTTACGAGGAAGGTACCTGTTATCACATTGTCGTCCTGGACGGCTTCCTTAGCATCCATCCTGAAGACCCTAGCATTGGTCTTCTTTCCTTCTTCAGCTTTCTTTGCAAACTTTGGGCAATTAGTCTTTATGTGTCCCTTTTCGTTGCAACCGTAGCAGGTCGCATCCTTCATCTTTTTGCAATCCAAGGTCTTGTGTTCCTTGGACTTGCATAACCCACATTCAAAAGTTTTCGATTGTGAATGCGAGTTCGATTCATACCTGCACTTCCCGAAGTGTTGTTTCTTGCAGATTTTACATCTGGGTTTTTCACCCGACTGCTGACCATCCTTCCTAGATCCTGACCCCTTCTTGTGGTCATTGTTTCCCTTATGCTTCTTGTCTGTGCGTCGTGAGTTATCATCCTCAGGCTTCATCTTTTCGGTATCGGTGTTCCTCTGCGATCTCATCCTGACCACGTCCAAGGTAAGAGACAATGATATGTCCGCTGCAGACCGAAAGGTAGCTGGTCTGGAGGCCTTCACACTTGCCTTGATCTCCGGGGCCAAACCCCCAATGAATCGAGCTATTCGTTTGGGTTCCGGGGTTACCAAATATGGAACCAACGTTGACAAGGTGTTGAAACTGGTAAGGTAGGCCTGACAGTCTAGGTTTCTCATGACCAGCGACAAGAAGTCAGCTTCAATTTTCTCAACCTCATGCTGAGGGCAGTAGTTTTCCTTGATCAGTGACATGAACTGTTCCCAGGTCATATTGACAACGGGATTTTCCCCGTAGATTGGATCAAAGATCTCCACCAAGCTAATGCTTCACCCTTGAAAGACCGAGACACGAATTTCACAATATCCCTATTATCGCAACCACTGATATCCACTACCGTATCCATCTCGTCCAACCAAGTCATGCAATCTACAGCTCCTTTTTCCCAGTGAAATCCCTGGGTTTGCACGAAACGAAGTACTTATAGGAGCAACCCTTATTACAGGGTTCTTGATTCAGTACGACCCTTTGGGATTGAACACTCCTCTGGTTTGATGAGTGGTGAGAATTACTGTTGTGGGCAGTGTGGGTCCTGGAGGGTGTTCTAGAGTGTGGTGCAGATCGGGTCCTTGTATGGGTACCACTGGATTCATGGAGCTGTCTATCCAAAGCTCGATTAACGCCATTATCTATCATTTCCTGTAATTCTGCACCCGCTACATTTACTCGGGCATTATGATGCTCTCCTCGTGGGTGACTATTGATCTCGCCTGAGTCGGCCATGTAGCTTGAACTGTTACATATTGACAATAATTTATTGGTGAGTTTATTATAGAATTGTCTTTTATGGCAATTTATTAACCGTGGTAAACGTAGACCATATATGGTTAATTTATTACTCAAATTTATTTAGGATTTCTATTATAATTTATCCTAATTATAAAACAATAACAGTTTTATTAGTAGCACAAAAGGCCTAGTCATAGTGACCTTTTTAAATCATAAGCCATGATTTCAGAGAATCAAGGCATTAAGGTTTGAACATAGTCCCTTACCTTTTTCTGACAGAGAGTCGTAGACTACTACTGTCTTTTGTCTTATATGACAATGAATATGGCCCGTAGGCACTACATTACCAATGGATGGTAAAAAGAAATGATCATCTTTATTGATGATTTAAACCCATGATCTATAGATCATTAGTTTAGGTTAGGAATCTTTTGAAGAATCCTATTATAAGAATGACGTGTGTGATTTTGACGGATCACATCTGCTAGGAGCGTTAACATGTTTCCATATGTTAACAGGGATTGGAATCTTTTATACAGGTCTTACCATCTTGGCCAAGTCTTATAATGACAGGTAGGCTAGGTTTTACCTTTAAGATCTTTATTTAATATTTAATAGGCAGATCATTTTTTTTTAAAGTAATGATTTTTATTTCGTTTATTTCATGTATAATATATAAATGCATAGATGATAGAAATGAAATTTTCAAACTTAACATTCCATTAAAATTTAAAAGTAGTACACTTTGCCCTAAACGGGACTTTTCACAGAAACATTTGCCAACGCAGGAGCTACACAGATAATACAAGTCCTCGCAGGGATTGTTTACAAAAATAAATGTCCACGCAGGGACTAACAGAGACAAGGAAATCCAATAATACATATTGGGATTTAACGATCCCGTTTCTTCTTTCCTTTTAGCAAACTTGCCAAGCCACTCATGAATCCCTGATTCTTCCTACGTTCTCTCTGGAAGTCTCGCTCAACCCTTTCCAGCCTTTGACGGAGATCCTCCTGCTCCGGTGGGGAAAACCGTGGTGGCTGGTGCTGTAGTGGTGGCTGAGCAGGTACTTGATACCCACGAGTTGGGTATCCCACTCCCCAGGGTGTTCCATATGGTCCTTCTGGGTGAAGGGCAAGGTAGTCAGCTGCCACTTGGTAAGGGTCGGCCTCGGCGTAGTTATAGTTAGCGTATGCCGGCGGTCCGTATGGATTGTAAGCTGCTGGACCAGTATATGCAGGGATAGGGTTACTAAAACCCGTTGGTTGCGGCGCAACAGGTGCCGAATTCACCTCTGACACTGGAACTGAAGGTCCACCCATCTGTGGGTCTTCATATAGTGGCGGGTAGTGGCTGCCACTAGAGTGTTGAGGGGTGCTGAAATGAAAATCCCCTCCTCGTGCTGACATCCGTGCGCCAGTCCTCCTACGTCTTGGTGGTTCTGGAGGCGCTAGATGAACTGGCGGCGGTGGAGGCGGTGGCGTGACTGCCACGAAACGTGGATCCCCAGAGGGATCCTGCTGCTGCTGTTGCTGCTGCTGGTGAGGCAATGAATGGTGAGATGGTGTAAAGTACCACTCACACTGGTTGAACCATGCCTGGTAACTATCCGGACCTTGGTAGGGTGATCCGTGAAAAGATGAACCATCAGAGATCTCAAAAGGATGGTTCGGGGTTCCGGTTGCAGGCTCGACGGGATCCGTGTCCTCGTCCATATCCATTGCTTGATCACCGGAAAAGTGATCCTCCAGTCCTAGTGGGTTAAAGCCCACTTGTTCTGGTAGGTATTCTGCCGGGTTAAACCGGCCCTGAAAGACAGGAGTAGGGTTGCCGAAGGAATGGTGCGATAAGGATCACTGTAGAGGTATGTATGAAGGTTGCGGGTTATTGGGCTCATTCTCGGACTGAGGCCCAAAGGAGTGATGATATGGAGGCGTTGAGCTATGCGACGTAGATCGTCTGGCAGGCTCCTCATAAGTCCTCCAAGGTTCTCGCGGATCGGCACTCCTTGTAGAAGAAGGAGTTCGCCGGTGCGAAGGCCCGGCCTCGTGGTCGTTAGGGGCGTTGATTGGCCCTTTTCCTCGTCCTCCTCGCCTGAATCTTGGCTGCATTGTTAAACCTGTCAATATAAACAAAGGTAACAACAAGGAAAAATAAAGGACAAAGTTAAAATTAAAATAAAAACATTTTGGATTATTCCTAAGTTCTTTGTCTAGACTCGAAGATTTAGGAATGTGCAATTGTGTCATTGAGATTAAACATAAAAGGCTAGTGTTTAATTCACTAAGCGTTGGCTCTAATACCAACCTGTCACACCCCGATATTTCCACGCTTGACCGGTGGGCCCGGTGGGGAGTATCGTGACGTGGTTGGCAACGTTACAGTCAAACAACACAATATTTAAATGCACAGCGGAAGCAAATGAAAGATATATTTCAACCGAATAAAATATTGTAATATTGTGTATCACAAACAGTTGAAAGTTTATCCACAGACGGATCGAAATAAATAGGAAACAGTAGTTCAACAGACGATAGGCATCTTAAGCTTGTGAGACTCTTTACTGATGCTAAGGAGAGAATCCAGCCTATTACGCTTAGTACATGCATTTAATCTTTTTGGGAAAATACGTCAGTTTACACTGGTAAATACAATCAACTGACTCATTTTAAAAATGATTAAAAATTGATTTGGATGCACATGGCACAAACATTTTATAACTTGGGATAAATATTTAAATATATAAACTTGTAAAAGAATTACATGTTCCTTATGCGTTCAGTAGCCCGGATCGTGCCGGGTTAAAGATCAATAGACACACCACATAATCCATTTATGCACTGACGAGTGTACGCCTACACTCCGCGCTTAGGTCGTGGCCATTTCGTAAAATGAGGCCAAGGATATCCGGGACATGGTCATTAACCCCCCAAAGGCTTTAAGCAAACAAAAAAATTTAAACGGGTCATCTCGATAATACTTAACCACCAATCGATTAAGGTCGAATGCCCGACCAAGCGGTATTTTATATACCATACCCCAAGCCCGTATAAGGGAAAATAAGTTAAAAGTATTTACCTTTGCAAGTATAATTCACAAACAGCAAATGCAAGTAGCTTTTACTGGTCCTCTTATTCTGGAACGAAGGTTTATAATAACCTATCAGAATCCTAACGGGTCTTTAGTTAAGCTTAAGCTTAGACCGGTTAGTTTTAAAGATATGGTTCGTACGCACTATTAAGCGAAGACCGGAATAGAATGTGATTTAGACCCGACAAGTTTGAAGACTTGTTTAATATGGGTATTTCATACACATTCTGGATTTTGAGATAAAACCGATAAGGTTGGACCCGTTTCGGCTAATTTATGCAAACTAGTTACATAAACCGGACCGAACGCGCACGAAGCGTAACGGGTAACCATAAGAGTCCTAAACAGGTTTCCTAAGTTAACATGCCTTAAATATGTTGTGATATCAGTAGGATACCTTCCATTATGCCCAAAACGAGTTTAACCTATAATTAAGCCCCGTAGGGGTATTTTGGTCATTTTAAAGGTTATAAAAGGGATTAATTAAGCTTCTGTGATTCGGGTCCGAATTAATCAGTAAAATGACTTATTTTAACAAGTCATATCAGTTGGTGTTAAGTCCTTTCTGACAAAATGGGTTTAAACCCTTACTATGCGTTTAATACGCTTATAAAGTCGTTTTAAGCGATTTACGGTTTAAAATAGGAATCTGAGTTTCTAGGTCAGTTCATGAGGTTCAAAACACTTCATTTATTATTTTAAATCAGTAGCAATTGGATTGGTAGCAAACGAACTTGTAAAACTCATTTTATGGCCGAAAAGGGTATAATCGGTATTTACCGAATCAAGGCACTAATCCTAGCTTATGATCAGTTTAAAAAAATAATTAAAAATCTTCCAAAATTCCAAAATATTATATTACATCAGTGGGTAAAAGGTTTGGTGTCAAAAATTGGGTTTAGATAGGCTTTACGCTAATGACGCCTTTTAATTAATAAAAAGCTTTCTAATTACGTCATTGATCATAACTCCTAATCTAGACCTCCAATTGACGTGAAAATTTACGGACATGCATATTAATCAGTAGCAAAGATTATTGTTCTTTCACATTTCCAAAATTCTCGTTTTATGGTCATAAGGGCATTATGGTCCATATTTTAAGCAATTAACGGAAACGTCGGACAATTAAGGATTCAAGTGGTATAAACGCAGAGGGTTATACAATCATGTAACTAGGTCCTAATGGAACTCTAAGGCATGTCTAAACCTATCAAAATCGGGTCAGAACCGAAGTCAAGGCAAAAGTCAAACTATGCGCCTTTCGGTTCCGAATCGATCCTAAACTGAAAATTGTCGAATCAAACAAGCTTAGACTAGTTCTTATACTTATTACCATGTTATATGAATGATAAAATAGGTTAATCTCCATTTACATTGTTAATCATGCGTTAAATCGAAGATTACATTTCTGTTAACTTTTTCTAATTATCTTTGACTCGACAAATGACCTAGTTAGGATGGGAATCAGTGGTTTCCCTTTTAAGGGTTTAATGCCCACCTAATTACCAACTTATAACAACCTTAAGTTTGACTAATCGCTTGACCATTAGCGATTAATCAATAAGTCAACCGTTAATTACGACGGTTTGACTTTTAAGCTATAAACTAAGCAAAACTTAATTAAAGAAGGTTAAGCATACTTACAAGTGTCTAATGCACGAATAGGGAAGCTTAGAAAGAAGTCTTGAGCTCTAGAAATGATCAGGAATGGATGGGGAATGAATGCAACCATGAAGGCCCTTTTATAGTAATTTTAATGGCTTGTAAACATGACAAATCACACTACCAAGGGTCCTTGATCATCAACAGGTGTTCCTAGAGTTTAATAACATGTAGGGGGCGCGCATGAATGAAGAAAATATCAATCAAAGTCGGTTACAAGCTCAAAATAGCCATCTGTCAGGTTTTCTGTCGCTGGGTAACCCTTGCGCACCGTAAGGGTATGTCTTGCGGTGCGCAAGCCTTCTGCAGCAGGTAAAAATGTTTGTTCGTTCAAGCTTTGAAAGGGTAAGTTAGATAAAACGAATTTTGGGCTTCTAATATTCAGAATGGGGCCTCATGAACATGCCTTGAACAGTTTAGATCCCTTAAATGTTGTACATTTGTCTTGGACAGTATCAAAAAGTCATAAACGATGGGTTGTCATGCATTTCTTCGTAGGATTTCCATTCTTGCAACTTGAATCAATTATTGTGGGTATTTACCGGATTATATCAGATGTTTATAATAAATATTAGGGTCTTGGGATTTATGTGAGGTCGTTCAGAGGTATAAATCAACATGACGACACTTTTAAATCCTGCCATACATCTATAATTGGATCCGGGTTTATAATACTTTTGTCTTACATGACACGTGTCGTTATTTCATTGAACACGAATTTTCGAGGTGTTACAGATTACTGGGAGACACTCTATTGGAGGGCCGTCCACAAAACTTGGCTTTGACAAATCAAAAGTCACGTGCTTCAGGTGTAAACAAAAAGGACATTGCAAACGTGAATGTCGTAACGCTCCTGCTGATGATACTGCAAATCCATTCCGCGAGGATTACTACAAAAGAGCGATCTATCATTAGAATAAATCAGAACCGCCTAGAATGAAGCAGCTTGAGGATGCCCCCAAAGAAAAATCAAGAGCTCTTGCTGTTATTCATGATGATGAAGGTTTTGATTGGAGTGAACTGCTACCAGAGGAAGATGCAGTAGGATACGATTTTGTAGCAGAAAATATTATTCCTTTCAAAGACACAAGAAATGAAGAAGAAAAATACAAAAGCAGAAAGCAGAAAGCAGAATTCAAGATGATCAGATTATCTAAGGTGTTCAGTGAAGCCAGGAGAGCAAAGAGATGGGATGCTGATAGAGAATGTTACCTTGATCCTCAAGGAAACATTGCTATTGATATGAAAACTCTTAGTCTAGAAGCTTTCATTGTGGAATTTGTTGAAGAAGAAGAAGCCTTACAGAGAGAATGGTGGGGAGGTGGAGAAGAGAAAGAAAAAGAAAAAGAGAAAGAGAATGAGTCGCAGTCTAAGAAGATTGATGATGGGATTATTGATACTTCACAAGAATTTACCGCTGAAAACTTGGGGAAGATGGCTGACAAAGTGCTTGCTGCAAAGGAACTTGAGGTAGACTCTAAGTCTGAAACTGGGTCTAAAAGCAAGGTCAGTCCAAACGTTTCAACAAGTGAGTCAGGTAAGAAAGTTAAAGGTGATAGTGACTGCAAAAGTTGCATGAAAAACTGCAAGTTTTGTAGTACACTCACTTATCTTAGTGATACAAAGGTTGAAGAACTGACAACATGAGTCAGAACGGTTGAAGATCAGATTCTAGACGGTGATAAAATGCTAAAAGCTTCAAATGATCGAGCTAAAAATGTAACTGAGAAAATTGAAAATGATAAAATTGAAGTAGAAAGAATTAAGAAAGAAAATGAAAAATTGGTTCTTGAAAATCGTAAACTCTCAGAAAATTTTGACAAACTAAAACGAACGGTAAAAGATTCTGATGAAAGAAACGGTAAAACCAATAAAGAAAATGAGCATTTACCTGTAGTTCTTAGATACAAAGAAGAGCAAATCAACCAACAACTGGATAAGATTGCTAAATTGAAGCTTCAGTTTGAAGAAGCTAAGATTGAGAATGAGCGTATCAATCTGAAATTAACCAGTTACAGCTCTGCAAGCTTTGTTTTACAACACATTGTTCCCAAACCCATCGGGAAAAACAAAGCAGGCGAAGATGTATACTCGGATGGGACTGGGGTTGGGTACATCAGGTCCCACCGCCAGTGTTAAACAATTTTTCAAAGAAAACATCTGGGTTGGTTAATGATGAAGATGAAACAAATGAAATAAAACTTCCAGAGTCAATTGATGTTACATTTTCTTCATCTGATGATAGTGTTCAAACTGATATTGTGAAAGGCATGGCTGAAAGTGTTTTGAAGTCTAATAGTGATTCAGTTGAGGATGAAGAGTGTTTTCTGAACAATTACATTCCGAAACCAAAATCCAAAAACAACTTAAATGAAGAACCTACTCTTGTCATGTACAAGATGTCGGGGTCGGATAAGTTGTATTCGGATTCTGATTTTCCGCTGGAGAATGTTAATCTTGCTAAATTGACAAATGTGTTCAAATTGGTTGAAATTGATCTGTCTGAGATTGAAGGTCTAAAACAGACGAAGAGGCAAATGAATTTTGAAAAAGATAAAGCTTACTACAAGAAACCAGTTGTTCCACTGCGTTTTTATAACAACAATCAAAACAGATGGTCGGGTGGATATCAGGGTGGTAAGAATTATCAGAAAAAGAATTTTCAAAACAAGAAGTTTGCTGAGAAAAAGGTGTTTGTGAACAGTTCAAGTTCACTTTCTGATGAAGAATCTGAGATTTTTCATTTCTGCTTTATTTTCCGACAAACCAAAGTGGAAAGTTGATCTTCAGATTCGAATTGAAGCAGATGCGGGAAGTTTTCTGAGCTGGATGATGAGTTTGGAGCTAATCATAATAAGTTTGTGAAAGTTGAAAAGTCAAAACAAGTTCATTAATTTGAAACTTGTAAATTTCAGAAAATTGTTTGAACTATTTTGGACAAAATGTCAGTGTGAATTGTCTCAGATCAACCAAGGTCATTAAGTTGGACTTGGTAGACTAATTGAGTAATCAGGGTCATTAATTTGGACCTGAATACTTAAGTGGATTTCTATACACTGATAAGATCATCAAATGAAGATGGATGGTAAGTTTGGAATTGAAACTGTTATTGTCATATATCTTATATTTAGGTAGAGACTGTGCAGGAAATAGGAGTCAAGTTCCCCATGGCATCGAAAAAGTCAAAGTTTGAACCAGAATTCAAGTCCCAGCATATCGAGAGGGGGAGTCATGCGAAAGGGGGAGTCAGAATTTTGGATTAGCACTCAAAGGGGAGATTGTAGATTAAAGATTGAAGATAAATATTGAAGGAAGCTTTTACAATGTCAAGACAATTTGGAAAGAGACAAAGACTAAAGACTCGATGCTGAAGACTTCGTCAACATCCAAGGGGGAGTCTGTTGGTGCATCAAATGTCTGTTAACTTCGTCTTAATCGAGTCTTATGTCTAGATACGATAAACGAGCACACAACAGGGTTGAAATTAGGGTTTTATATGTAAAAGTGGGTGATTTCGCTTGAAAGTGTCAATGTGCAGTTCAAGCGAAATCAACACATGTTATTTCGCTTGAAACAGACATGTCATGTTCAAGCGGAATCTCAACATTATATATAGGTGATGTGTGTGTTCATTTGGAGCGGAATTAGATCATACCTTCTGAGTCGAGGTGCTGTCCATTTGTCATTTGAATTGTAAAAAGCTCAGAATCAATCAATAAGAAGATAATTAGAAAGGAACAAGCTATGTTGACATCATTTACATTGATTACGCCTTTGTTTTTGATGATGAACTACTCAGATTGACTCGTTAGGGTCTCACGATCAATCCAACAATAAGGAAGCTAGGAGCATTCGGAAGTTCAAGGACCTTCTCTATTTGGGACCTAGGGCCATGAGTGATAGATCTATTTGGGTGTAACGAGCCCACACCCATGTGGACCGAGGTTTGGCCCATGAGGTGACTATGTCTTATAGCCGGAGGCCCGGTACAAAATCTGCTAGGTTTGAGCCTTCCTACGTCGTTGCACACTTGTTAATGGCCTTGCAAACCATTAATTGATCTGTTTCCTTGTTTTGCTTCCATACCAGGGGTTTACAAACTTACAAACATATTTTCAATGATTTCAAAGGTTTATTCATACACACAAACAAACACGTGAACTCGCTCAACTTTTGTTGATGTTTTTCAAACTACATGTATTTCAGGGAATTAAAGGTGGATCTGGCGGGCGTTTGGATGTTTCAAGTTGTGTTAAGAATAAAAGATGTCATCCGGCGTCTTAGGGTTTGGTTAGTGTGTTTTATCCTAGACGAGACACATCTTCCAAAGCCTGGTTTTATCTAAAATCTTTTGTCGAGTCCTTATGGAACTCTAAAACTATTGGTATGGTTTGTACTTCGAATTTGAAGTCTATGTTTCAAGACAATGTTGTTATGTTTTTAAACTTATTCAATGGATGGTCATCTTTAGTTTTATCATATAGTTGTTGTTATGATTAAATGCAATGATATTAAGCAGGTTACACATAATCACGCTTCCGCAAAAGTCAAGGTGTGATAGTTTGGTATCAGAGCTTCGATTGTAGTGAACTAGGATTCCTTCTCGAGTCTAGACTACAATCCTTAGGGCTCTCACGAAAATATTTTTACAACATGTTTTCATTACATACACGAAACGCCCAGATCCAGGGAAACAAACATTTTTACAAACAAACACGAAACACGATAGTAAGGTTGCATAAGTGGTTTAGTCTGGGAGACTAGGTGGTTTAGTCTGGGAGACTAGGAAGGATAGAAAGGATTTGTGAGGAATGATAAGAATACATGATTTTATGATACATTGTCTTTATTTGCATGAAAAATGATAGTGGTTAATATATGTGCATATGTTACGATTGTTCTGTTACAGACACTATGTCTTCATCCGAGAGTGGATTGTCCGATACTGATGACCCTATGGCTATTGTCTCCGATGATGAGATTGCCCCGGAGCCAGAGATCTTTACATCCGATACTGAGAGCGACCCAGATATGCTATCAGACGATGACGACGACGACTTTCAGCCATTTGCATTGCCTGATTTTGGAGATGTCTTACCGCTTGCTGATGGTATTCCAGACGAGGATCCTTTTGTTATTCCCATTCCAGTTCACGATCATCTTATCATCGGGCACCCCGATGGTGAGCATATTGTGGCACCGATCCTCGCTCCCGTTCCTCTCATGGTCATCCCTCCTGAGGATTGGCCTTTTGATGATCTGTTTGATGATGACTTTGATTTGTTTGTTGATGGTCCTCCCGATGATGCCCATGGTGATGGAGAGCTAGATGAGGACGTTGTTGCTAGTCCACTTCCTGAGATCCCTGTTATTGAGAATTCCTCTGACTCTAGTTTCCACTCTGTCTCAGATTCCTTCGAGTCTGTGACATCTTCCGCCTTGCAAGCAGTTGGATTGCGACGTTATGCCACTGATTCTGACGATGATACGGCCATGTCAGCTGCACCGTCTCCTCCACATGACCTCGAGCCTGGTCTTGAGCCAGATTTCATTCCTGTTGATCAGCCCGATGTTGCACCTGCTGATCCTGAGCCTTTAACCTGATCATGACCCTATTCCTTTTGGCGTACTTGACATTGCACCCCTCATACCTGATCCAGTTCCTGCACCCATTGACCCTCCTGTTATTGAGCCATTCGTTCTTCCACCTGCACCTGCACCCGCTGATGTTGCTCCTTTTCACCCAGTGGAGTCTGATGTTCATCGTGTTGATTTACCTATCGTTTTCTTGCAGGATATACCCGCACCCCGTCCAGGGGAAGGTATTTCAGGCCAGCAGCCTAGTCATGACCCCCATGTTTCAGCAGCTTTCCCACACATACCTCAGTCTGCACCTTTTGCTCCTTTTACTTCTTCACCACTCGATGAGCCATTTTGATGGTTCCCACCGTACACCATGCCGATTTCGGATCCCTACCATCCCGCTCACTTTGCTGGTTATACACGGGATGAGTTACTTTTATCTCTTCAGCTTTAGTTTAAGATCATGAGTCGTAGGATTTTGGAGCTTGAGATGACACCGCGTCCTTTACCATGTCCTTGTCAGCCTGCTTTCGTTCCCCCTCGTTCATCACCGTCCCCATTTTCGCATCCTCCTGCACCTCTCACTCCATTTCAAAAGTTTGATACTCGATTTCTTACCGTCGAGCAGCAGATCAGTTATCTGTTGCGTCATGTTTATGAGCTTGAGGAGGAGCCTGCGCATGTGCGCAGCTTGCTTTTTGTTCCTCCACCACCTCCTCCTCCACCACCATCAGCATAGTTGGTTTTTGGTTTTATGTAGGTAACATTACTTTTGATGAGAGCACCACTATTGAGCCTAGCTTGTGAAGTCTTTTGGAGACCACCTTTTTGATTGTATGTCTTTTGTAGACTGATAGACTTGTTGGACAAGGGTAGTGTGACCCTGTGTTCCTTTTGATATGATACATTTGTAAAGCATGTAACATTACTTTGTGGTCGATGATTAATGAAAGCTCAATCGTCATGTTCTCATTAAATACGTTGTTAAATTACATGTTTGTGCTATGATTGTGATGCTATATGCTTACTTGTTAAGATAAACACTATTATATATACGTACTATTTATTATACAAATAAGGCCCGACCTATACAATCTTCTTTTAGAATATGCCTCCTCGAAGGAACACTCAGTTGCCCACAACAGAGGCAGAACTGCAAGAACGAATTTCACAAGCAATCGCACAATATGAGGCCCTACTCTCTGAACACAGCGGAGGTACCTCAGGAAATAACCCACCTCACGGTAATGTTTAAATCACTCAAGACACATTACAATACGTTTGGACATTTCCATGTGCGTTTTGCTAATGCTTTTGTGAATGATGTTGCTTGTGTTCAGGCTGTACTTACAAGCAGTTCCTGGACTGCAAGCCTCTGAACTTTGACGGCACTGGAGGCGCCGTGGCTTTCGTAAGATGGGCTGAGAAGACGAATTATGTGCTACGGATGAGTAAGTGTGCGTCGGAGCACCAAGTCACCTACATTTCTGGATTGTTTCTCGACGGAGCCCTGTCGTGGTGGAACCTTCAGGTTCAGACTCTAGGCGAGGCAGCAGCGTATGCTATGACTTGGGACAAGTTGAAAGAGCTAATGCACAAGAAGTATTGTTCAAGGGCTGAGATTCAGAAGTTGGAGACCGAGTTTTGGAATATGAAAATGGATGGTCCTAAGATAGCGGAGTACGTGCAGAGATTCCACGATTTGTCTTGAGTTGTCCCTTACATGGTAGAACCGGTGTTCAAGCGAGTTGAACGTTTCATTTGGGGATTGGCACCCCAAATACTGAGCATGGTGACTACTTCGAAGCCTCCAACAATCACTGAAGCCATTGACTTGAGCGTGGCACTGACAGAGGAAGCAATTAGATTAAACAAGTTTTCAATCTCTGAGCAAAAGAAGAAGGAGACTCATGTGGAGTCGTCAAGAAAGAACAAAAGGAAGTTCTCAAACTTCAAGAAGGGTACTCGTGCGAACAACAATGCCAACAAGCGTAGAGACGCTAACCCACCAGTTGAGGCAAGAGCTGGTACTTCTGGTGCTGAGATTACACCCTGCCCAAATGTGATGTGTGTCAGTTTCATCACACTGGATGATGCAGAGCTGGAAAGTGTGAAACGTGTGGAAAAGTTGGCCATTCCAAGGAGACATGCTGGTATGGAACCGGTCGTGGGAATTGTGGTCAGAGAGGAAATGGTAATGGCAATGGAAACCGTGGTGGAAACGGTTATGGGAATAGAAACCAAGGTGGAAACAATAATCAGGGAGGCAATGGAAATCGTGGTGGATCTGGAAATCAAGCTGGTAACGGAAACCGTGGAGCAAACAGCTACCAGGGCGGAAATGGAAATGGAAATGGTTGCGGCCAAGGTTGCTTTAGCTATGGTGATGTTGGGCATTTCAAGGGAGATTGCCCGAAGAATAATCAAGCCCAAGGAAGAGTTTTCAACATTGGAGCTAGGGAAGCTCGTCAAGATCCGAACGTAGTCACTGGTACGTTCCCTATCAACCAACATTTTGCATCTGTGCTATTTGATACTGGTGCCGACTATAGCTTCATATCTCTAGAGTTTAAGGATATACTTGGGTTAGTTGCCAGTAAGTTAGATATCCCGTATTCAATAGAACTAGCTAATGGGAAGCTAGTAGATGCAAACGAAGTAATTAGAGGTTGTGTGATAGAGCTTGGAGAGCGTGAGTTTACGCTTGATCTACTGCCAGTTAAGTTGGGAAGTTTCGACATAGTAGTTGGAATGGATTGGTTGTCGAGTAACCGAGCTGAGATCGTATGCCATGAAAAGATTATCTGCATCCCGTTGGCGAATGAAGAGACGATCGTGATTCACAGAGAGAAGCATGATACGCCTCTATGGATTATCAGTTGCTCGAAGGCCCGAAAGTTTTTGCGGAAAGGATGTGTTGCCTTCTTGGCTCACGTGGTTGATAAAGAAGCCGAAGAACCAAAGCTCGAAGATATCCCCATGGTAAGGGAATATCCTGAAGTCTTCCCCGAAGACTTGCCAAGATTGTCGCCGCAACGACAAGTCGAATTCCATATTGACTTGGTTCCAGGCGCCGCGCCTGTAGCCAAGGCACCTTATCGACTTGCGCCTTCTGAGATGCAAGAGTTGTCGACGCAGCTACAGGAGCTTCTGGACAAGGGATTCATTAGACCAAGCTTCTTGCCTTAGGGAGCTCCAGTCCTATTTGTTAAGAAGAAGGACGGTAGTTTTCGCATGTGCATTGACTACAGAGAACTGAACAAGTTAACCATCAAGAATCGGTATCCTTTGCCGAGAATTTATGATCTGTTCGATTAACTTCAGGGTTCAAGTTATTACTCCAAGATCGCTCTTCGATCAGGTTATCACCAGCTGCGGATTCAAGAAGAGAGTATACCGAAGACTGCCTTTAGAACTCGTTATGGACATTAGGAGTTTCTAGTGATGCCGTTTGGGTTGACAAACGTGCCAGCAGTATTTATGGACCTGATTAACCGAGTTTGCAAACCATATCTCGATAAATTCGTGATTGTATTTATCGATGATATCTTGATTTATTCGCGGGCGAAGGAAGAGCATGAGCAACACCTTAGAGCCATTTTAGAGCTGCTAAAGAAGGAGAAACTGTACGCTAAGTTCTTGAAGTGTGAGTTTTGGTTGCGTGAGGTACAATTCCATGGTCACGTGGTAAACGAGGATGGAATTCATGTGGATCCCATCAAGATCGAGGCGATCAAGAATTGGGAAACTCCGAAGACGCCAACCGAGATCCGACAGTTTTTGGGTTTAGCAAGGTATTATCACAGATTAATTGAGGATTTTTCTAAAATCGCTCAACCGCTGACCTCCCTTACTCAAAAGGATAAGAAGTACGAATGGGGAGATAAATAAGAGGAAGCATTTCAGTTGCTCAAGAATAAGCTTTGTGATGCACCTATTTTATCCTTACCCGAAGGCACCGACGACTTCGTGGTTTACTATGACGCCTCGCGTCAGGGATTGGGCTGTGTGCTGATGCAGCGACAGAAGGTTATCGCTTATGCTTCACGCCAGTTAAAGGTTCACGAGAAGAATTACACCACACATGATTTGGAATTAGGCGCAGTGGTGTTTGCTTTGAATATATGGCGACATTATTTGTACGGTACTAGGTGTACAATCTTTACAGATCATAAGAGCCTTCAGCACATATTCGATCAGAAAGAGCTTAACATGAGACAGCGACGTTGGGTAGAGATGTTAAATGATTATGATTGCGAAATCAAATATCATCTCGGAAAGGTGGTACCCAACAAGGAAGGAACCTTGTGTTTGGAGATGATTATTTAGACATACCTCTCGTTGCGCATTCGTGCTGCGCAGAGAGAAGCTCTTAAGAAAGAAAACAATAAGGCTGAATATCTCTGTGGGATGGAGAAAAGGTTGGTACCCAACAAGGAATCAACCTTGTGTTTTATGGGACGAATTTGGGTTCCACTTTTTGGTGGCCTTAGAGATGTTATTTTTGATGAAGCTCATAAATCGAGGTACTCGATCCACCCAGGATAGGACAAGATGTACCAAGATTTGAAGGATTATTACAGGTGGCCAAGACTTAAGGGCGATGTGGCTACTTACGTTGGAAAGTGTTTGACCTGCGCCAAAGTGAAGGCCGAGTATCAGAAGCCTTCAGGTCTTCTGCGACAACCTGTGATACCCACGTGGAAGTGGGAACAGATCTCAATGGATTTTATAACGAAGTTTCCCAAGACTCCCAGAGGTCATGACACGATTTGGGTAATCGTGGACCGATTGACAAAGTCTGCGCACTTTTTGCCGATCAGAGAAAAGGATATCACAAATAAGCTAGCTGAGCTGTACCTAAGGGAGATAGTTGCACGTCATGGAGTGCCTATCTCGATTCTATCGGACAGGGATGGAAGATTTGTGTTAAGGATTTGGCAATCTTTCCAAGAAGCGTTTGGTTCTCAGTTGAATCTGAGTACTGCTTTTCATCCACAGACGGACGGTCAAAGTGAGAGAACGATTTAGACGCTTGAAGATATGTTACGTGCTTGCGTAATGGACTTGGGTGGCAGTTGGGACACTCAACTACCTTTGGTAGAGTTCTCCTATAACAACAGCTACCATACAAGCATTCAAGCTGCACCGTTCGAACCCTCTACGGACGCAAGTGTCGATCGCCGTTATACTGGGCTGATGCAGGCGATAGACAGTTGGTTAGTCCCGAATTGGTCCAAGAAACGACAGATTAGATTATGCAGATCAAAGACGAAAACCTTTGGAATTCGAAGTGGGTGATATGGTTTTGTTGAAAGTCTCACCTTGAAAGGTGTGGCATGCTTTGGGAAGCGTGGTAAGTTAAATCCACGTTTTATCGGACCATTTAGAATCCTGGAAAGGATTGGTACTGTAGCATACAAGTTGGAGCTACCGACAGAACTTAATGGTGTCCATGATACGTTCCATGTGTCTAATCTGAAGAAAAGTCCAACACAAGAAACAGTGGTTATCCTTGCTGATGAAGTTCACATTGACGACACACTCCACTTTACCGAAGAACCTGTTGAGGTTACTGATTGGTAGGTTAACAAGACTCGGAGGAGTAGTGTTAAGCTTGTCAAGGTTAGATGGAACGCGCGTCACGGCCCAGAGTTTACTTGGGAGCGTGAAGACCGCATGAAAGCTAAATACCCGCATTTGTTCCCCAACACCCCTGCAACTAGTAGTAAAGCTTAAAATTTCGAGACGAAATTTTCTTAACAGGGGGAGAATGTGACAATTGTCAAAATTCCAGGTATTCATACAACTATTAAACAACTATTAAACAGTAATTATGACTTAATGACTGTTCTGAATTACAATTAATAACTTGAATTGCTTTCTGATTATTGCATGTGTATCACATAATGCTTAATGTCATATCATTATTGCATGAGAACTTTATTGACTCAAATGATGCACTAAATACAGTTAGCACAGTTATCAGACAAATCAGAAATATGCTGATGGAGTTCAGTAAATAGACAGACAGACTTTGTATTGAGACCTAGAATGAATGGGCCAGAAACCAAGTATTACACTAGTATAGGGTGTAGGAAAGTAAGGATCATAAAACTGCTTTCCTAGAGATAGTTTAAGTGCCGGAAAGTGCCTAAAACTCACTTAAACTGCAGAATTCTGCAGAAAATCAGCAAATTCAGCATTTAAACACGCTAATATTATGCAGAAATAAGGTTAAATAGTCCTGAATGCTTTCCTAAGTGTCGGGAATCAAAACTGTCATAAAATGGTACATAAAGCACACTAAACTGCATAGTTTAGCACCTTAACGAACCAGTAACCAACCGAACAACCCGACACTACCCGAAACACCAAATTTTCACTAGAAACACTGTTTTAACATTACCAAGCTATTTATGGTCCCCGAACATCATAACACACTATATAAATACCTAGTAACTAAACATCTAACTACATACTTACTTTTCAACTACAAACTAACTACATAGTTTAAACCTAGTCCACTACCCCCTACCTATGGACGGCCCAACATGGCCCCCACCATAAGATTTTATTTCAATATAAAATTTGATCTTGTTTCCTCTTTAATGACACATTACACAAAGGAAAATATGAGAATTTGGTTATAAGTATAACACATAAGTAACATAGCTCTCATTTTCTCATTCATCACTCAACACCACTTCTCTTCCTTCCCTCCTTGCTTGTTCTCGGCCGAAACCGCAACAACCATCATCACCTTCGTTCAATCATCTTCTATACATTTCAAGCTTATACAAAGGTGTTAGAGGTTGCATAAGGAAGCTAGGAGCATTCGGAAGTTCAATGACCTTCTCTATTTGCTTTTATCCATCTCTTTTTTCTCTTGATCATCCCTAGCCTTGAGCTAGTGGTAAGAACACTAATCTTTCTATTTTACATCATATCTAAGTGGTTAAAAGATGATACTTAATGTTTATCTTGAAGAACACTAAGAATCAAGAGAATGAAACTTGAACATAAGCTTAAATCATGAAGAAACTATGTTGTTTATGTGTTGATTTACTTTTTGATTGTTGATTTCTTATGAAAATGATGTAGATCGTCATATGATCTTGCTAGATCATGATTAAAACATAATCTAGCAAGATGAGAGGATGAACATGTTAGAGTTTAATGAATCATCCTCACAAAAGCATGAACTTGAAAGAATATAGTGTTTTCTTGTGAAATAATGACTCAAATCAAATGTAAATCTTGAAGATCTAAAACTTCAAGGATGATTTTTCAAGAAACAAAGCTCAAAATACAAGTTTTACTTAATCTTGGATTTTAAATAAATAAACCTTATTTTTAGAGGATAATCAAGTGTAGAAACATATGTGTAACAAGAAAAATTCATAAAGAGACATTTTTATAAAATGTGATCACAAGTTGTAAAGTTCTATTTTCTTTAAAAATGATGTTTTAAAGAATCAACCACACTTTAAAGGGTAACAAGACTCACTAAATACACTAGTAAGTTACTACAAATTTTTATAAACTTTCAAGTTCATGAAGTGGTAGTTTATGCTTGCATTTGGCAAAATTGGTAAGTATAGATTGTTTATTGTTGATTGTTGATTGATTGTGTTGATTTACAAAAGAAAATGATATGCCTTGATGGCATGGAAACCTCCATTTTTAGGGGAAACTATGGCAAAATTTTTCAAAAAATTAAACACTTAGAAAAATATTTCTAAACAAATACTTACAAGTATATTTTAAACCATGGATTTTTCACATAAAGTTTGCCATAATTTTTGTTACAAAAATATAAATATTGGAGGTTGGTTTTTATAAATAAAAGTGACTAAATATGTATTTAGGAAATATATATTTAGATGACACCATGGTGTGATTATTTGTATATTATGTGTATTAGTTATATTATTTTTGGACTTAAAATAATATAACTCATCAAAATAGCAAAAATTACAATCCAAAATATTACCAAAAATTCCAAGGAATAAATATACAAATTATACCCAAGATATTGGATAAACCAAACAAAGGAATATAACTCACAAAAATATTCTGGAAAATTTATTCACAAGTATATTTTTGGTAATAAGTATTTTGGACACCAAAAGAAACAAAAATATGATTTTTACAATTATTACAAATTTATATCATATTTTTTACAAGAAGAAAATATATTATTTTGGGTGAATAAAAATATATATTTTCTTGGAATTATTAGAAGATATATTACTTTTGAAGAAATATATTTTCTCAAATAAACATGAAATAAATTGTTTTGGAGAAAAATAAGTTTATATATATATTTTCTAAGTTAGACTTGAAAATATATTATTTTTGGAACTTATATGAAAATACAAATATTCTTGCCAAAGGAAAATTATAAATAATATTTCTTAAAATATATATTTTGGAAATATATATTGGTGAACCTTTTTTAAAGATAATATTCCGGAAAGATTAATACGAAATTAAGTATAAGAATACTTAATGAATACAATAAAAATACGTATTCTCGTACGTATAAATACACACCGGAATACAACCCCAATACATGGCAAAATATACAAATACAAGAATACGAATACACCCATCCTTGGGAAGGAAATACATGTATAAATACTTGAAAAGTATTAAGTTAAAATATATTGTTTTAACAAATATTCCAAAATTTAATAAATATAATTTAAGTTAAAATATTTATTATTTTACCAAAAAAATTATGTAACTTGGAATAATATTGAAGACACAAAGAACGTAACTCAAAGACACTAACTAATACTAAATCAAGGCACGACCCGATCGTCTAATAGGCCTTAGTGCGTTGTAGGTAGTCGTGTATATCCGAAGGAGCTTTGAGTTACCGTTGAAGAACGCAAAATCGTGAGTTCATGTCCCCCTTTTCTTTTAACTGTTTTGTTTTATAACTTCGGGGGTGAAGTACATGTTACAAAATGTTTACAAACAATTACAATTGGTATGGTAGCTAAGGATTGCATAGTAGATCATGTGAATATGTAGGCGCACTCCTAAGACCATTAATCCTCGTGTTAGGACCGAGGGGCATGAGTGATAGATCTATTTGGGTGTAGCGAACCCACACCCATGTGGACCGGGGTTTGGCCCATGAGGTGACTATGTCTTACAACCGGAGGCCCGGTACAAAATCTGCTAGGTTTGAGCCTTCCTACGTCGTTGCACACTTGTTAATAGCCTTGCAAACCATTAATTGATCTGTTTCCTTGTTTTGCTTTCATACCAGGGGTTTACAAACATACAAACATATTTTCAATGATTTCAAAGGTTTATTCATACACACAAACAAACACGTGAACTCGCTCAACTTTTGTTGATGTTTTTCAAACTACATGTATTTCAGGGAATTAAAGGTGGATCTGGCGGGCATTTGGATGTTTCAAGTTGTGTTAAGAATCAAAGATGTCATCCGGTGTCTTAGGGTTTGGTAAGTGTGTCTTATCCTGGACGAGACTGACGTGTACACATATTTTTATAATGAAATTACACATGATTTGGTTTTAAATTTATAAAAGTGATTATTACTTTAACATCAAAACACACACGGAAGAGGCAAGTGTACCCCGTCACATATGTAGTAAAGTATCGGTAAGAACCAAGTATCGATCCAAGGAAATGGGCGGAGGAATAATACTAGACCTTTGTCATTAATTTAACGGAAAAAAGATAAGTTTTGTGATTTTATAAAAACTAAAGTAAGCATAAACAAATACTTATAAAAAACATAGTAAACTTCAAATATGAAAATAGATAAATAGCCTTGCTTTATACACAACCATAGCATGCAAACTAAGTCGTTTTGTCACTAGAAGCATTTGGTCAATTCTTCATTTTCAAGTCAATTAGTATCCCTTTCGGGAATCCTAACATGACAATCATTCGGAAAGCTAAAACGATAAACACACTTTAACCACCTACAATTGTTCTTTAACGTGCAATTGATAAATGTCTATGAAAATCTCTCAAAAATAAGTTAGTCATCCGTTAGGAGTTTTCTAACCTCACTTAAACAAGGAAAGTGACACCGATAAACACAATGCAACCACCGAGACAAGCATAAACTAGATTAAATCACAACCGAGTTCATTTTACAAATCTTGCACATAAATTCACCAAGATAGCAATTTTGGCCTAAACTACTAACTAAGCTAACAAATCATGGCAAAAATTTATAACAACACCATTTAACCCGTTAAGGTCCTTACGTGACGGAAAGCTTTCTTGATTAACAATAATTATATTTTATTAAATCATTAACCATTTCTAGTATCATGATGCACACATTTTAACCAAGCTAAACTAGTTAACCAAGTTTAAAGTCTACTAATACATGATTAATTAAGCTTCATCTTTCAATTATCTAAACTAACCATACATTAATCATCCAACATAATTACCTATAATCAAGAAATCAACAACAGTAACAAGGTTGCAAACTAATCATCAAAGATTAACATAGAAAATACTTCCAAGTGTTATTACAAACAAAGTTAACATGCTAATGGCTATAATTAAGCAAGGGATTGTTGTGTTTTTGCCCAAAGGCTACAATAATACATAAACATTAATCTAAGTGCTTGAAAGATTAACAAAATTATGGAAAGATTAGAAAACCAAACCATAAACAAGCACTAGATTAAGAATCCGGAAGATAACGGAGCTAATCGGCACAATGTGGCTTGAATCCGGGTGAAAGCTAACGCCTCCGGAGCCTGAAAATCGCCAGAATCGCTACCAAAATATCCAGAGTTACGAGCAGAATGTTTCTGCATGTTTTTTATATCTTTTCGGTTTCACACGGTCGTGCACTTTATTCGCACGACCGTTCACTTTTTGCATTATTGGAGTTACTGTACACCATACCGCATGACGTCATCAGATCTTGACCATTCGTCGATCACGCACGACCGTTCCTCCTATGGCACGACCGTTCACTTCCGGGCTTGGCTTGCATGGACAACTGCACTGGTGGTGCATTGCCGGGCGGGCTTGGTCATCGATGTTGCACGGTCGTTCGTGTAGTGGCAGGGTCGTGCATTGCCGAGAAAGGCTTGCACTCCGGATTGCACCCTCGTTCACTGCCGGGCTGGGCTGGTTTGTCGGATATGCACGGTCGTTCCATGAGTCGCACGACCGTACCAAACTTCCAGGTCAGTTTTCTTAACAGAATGTTCGCAGCTTTGTCGTTTCGTCTGGAAAGTCCTCGTTTTCACTATCATCTTGTCTGGCATGCTGTTTTAGGCCTGTAAATAAAAGTATACATGATTGAGTATCTGAATGACGGTTTTACGGCCGAAAACGCATAAAATGGGGATACAATGGGGGACTAAAATATGTATAAATTAGTGAATATCAAATCTCCCCACACTTGAACCTTGCTTGTCCTCAAGCAAGCTAAACTAAAATGCGATAAAAACAAGAATCTAACTAGAACGAGTATTTACAAACTATTTATTGAAACAACTACAAACGGTTAGCCGGTTTTTCGAAAGACGACATCAAATGAATCAAACCAAACAAGCATATGCAAATATATGTATGGATAACCAAAAAGCCGTAACTTCACTTTCAATTGACTTAACATGCTAATCTTCACACAACTCACAATGTTCACGCACACTCGGTTTTATTTGTGAAACATACATAAAATGTGTATGTGCAAACACTCAATGCCTCGTCAATGAAACGTGTAATATCATAAGCTTGTCATAAGATCTCGTCTCCGCCAACTAACATGCGAAAAAGTGCAAATCAAGAGGTCTTTATGGGTTTTAACGTTAGGCTTGGGCGAAGGGTATGGAAAGGGATATTTAAAGTGGCGAAATAGTTAAAACTCAGTTTTAGCGTTTAACTAGCGTAAAACAATACAACTATACATACTAACGCCTTAAAAAGGCGACTTTTGCGAAATCGAGCTCATCAATCGAGATTTGATCATTAAGCATTCAAAATTGCTCGAATTTTGTCGAATTCACCCTATTTTAGGGTGTGTTTTTTTTACTAGGTTTTTTTTTTTTTTTTTTTTTTTGCAATACTAACGGATTTAAACAATGAACAAATAAATACAAGAAGCGCTAGTTAAACGATGATTTTTGACCGAGTTTCAACACTAAAAGGTTTAAAAGATAAAAAGGCTAAATTTGGCTAAGTGGGCGATTATGTTGGGTAAACAAAGGTAAACGGGAAGGCTCGACATGGTTAATCCTAAAGGTAATGTAAGGTTTACGGGAAACACAACACAAAGAACAAGGCTAACACAAAGGGGTATTCTAGGTGCCTCTATCACTTCTACACAATTCCGCAAGTTCATGGTCTTAACAAGCATGCTAGTGACAAGTTCTAAATTACACATGACATCCGGCTCACTACTACTCCGAAATGAACAATCATATAACAATTTTACGGCTCAAATATGCTCACATAATCGGAAGGAATGGGTAAAAGTGTGAAAATTCTCATGCAAGTCCTTCTTTGTTTGTCACGCTTTCCGGTTATATTTTTCAAAATTTATTTCGCTTGTCGAGCTGTTATCATGTCCGAAGTTTTCTAAAACACAACCAACCGGTTTATTTGCTAAAAATATATACAAAATACAGATATTTTTGATTGAATTTTCTGATTTTTCTGATTTTTTTTTAGAAGACAAACAAAGTAAAGTCATAGTGTTAACCCCTCCCCACACTTGAACTTCGCATTGTCCTCAATGCAAAATGCAAAATCCGAAAATATAAAGAGAAAAGGAGGGTAACACTCCCCTGAAGATGGCTGAAAATGAAACGAGGCTCCAAAGCCGATTCCGTCGTGTCTTTCCGGTCCAATGTGTGCTCCATAAATCTGCATATATGTCACAAGGCAAAGCAAAGCAAAACAGAATATAGCACGCGGAACAAATCAGTTGCAACTGAAACCATACAATAAATAATAATAGAAATACTAAATATCCGTACATAATACTGAAAGAAATAAACGAAAATGTCTAAAAAAAACATAATACATAAACGTGGGTGTATGAAATAAAAACCAAAATGAACACCCGAAAATAAACTACTAAAATGCTACTACCACCACCAGCTACTCATCATCACCGTCAATACCACCTCTTGTGCCGGATGGGCCTGCCCCGCCAAAATCACCAGTGTTCCCGAATGGGAACTGCGGGGGGTCGCAAAGTAATTGGGGTAGGCGTTCTAAGCCCCCCAAAGATGTATGAAAATCCAGCATGCATCTCTTGACGCATAAAATCCTGATTTGTCCGCATATGATCCTGGTTGACTCGCAGCTGCTCTTGCTTCAGCTGCATTTGTTGAAATTGCTGGTACAAATCAGGATAAGATGGGATGCCGGGTGGCCAGTTTTGGTGCTGCTGGAACTGCTGGTGTGGTGGTGTGGGTGGTGGCTGATTCTGCTCCTCCTCTTCATGCTCAGCCGAACACACAGTTATGAAGATTCTGTCAAACTGATTTGGGCGTTTTGCACGGGCGTGCGAATGGACACATGGTCATGCGTCACCGAGATCAGTGGTGGTGCGGTCTTGATTATCGGAACATGACGGGATTGCACGGACGTGCGACTGGTCGCATCACCGTGCATATCCGGCACCACAGTTAAAAATCATGAACGACCCGCATACGCACGACCGTTCCATGTACAGAACAACCGTGTGATTCCGTTTTCTGCAAATTCTTAACCCCGAATCAGAACAGTTAAATATTTTCGAAAATTTTCAAGTTTCTAGTGACAGGGGGTTAGGAAATCAGCCGGGTGCTCATGATTTGTGATGTTCTTGCAAGGGCTAGGGTTTTGATTTGTTTATGAAGGGAACCCTAAAAAGCCTTGAAGAAATCGGAGAATCTAACCCTAGACAGCAAAAAAAACAGGAAATCGACAAGAAAAAAACATACCGTGGGAGAAGATCTGAGAAACCGTGTGAAAAATGGTGCGATTTTGGGGGAAAAATCGGCCAGGAACGAGAGTGCAGTAGGGTTTTGCGAATGTGAGAAGTGGCTGCAGATGAGGGCTTTTATATGGAACAATGACAAAAATGCCCCTGACCATGCGCACGGTCGTGCGGATTTTCGCACGGGCGTGCGGATCCGATGTTGACCCATTCTTGCACGTTGACCTCGGTAATGCACGGGGGTGCGACTCGAGGTGCAGGCCAGCCCGAAATCGCACGGGCGTGTGATGTGCTCGAAAACGGGTTAACTAAACTAACTAAATTTACCCTAATTCTAGACTCTCTAAGCTTTAAATTTATAAGACTAAGACTCTCTAAACCCTAAAACACACAACCGGCAAGTGTACCGATCGAATGTAGTATAGCCTAAGGAAGTCCGAGTATCGAACCCAAGAGACTCTACTGATTACGCTAATGACTCTATCTAGACTCAAACTGACACGACTTAACTAAATGTTTATTGATGGGGGGGGGGGGGGGGTTTCTAAAAATCCTAAGAATGCAAATAATAAATACTAACTATACTAGACGAACTAGACACGAACTCAAGTGAAAACTCTGACCAGTGATGGATGAAGACTACCTAGGCTAGACGCAAGCTAACTCAGAATGGATCTCTATTTGATAATTTTGTGGTGTGGAACCGGGATCTTTAGATACTAAACCTATTAAGACACCACTAAGCCCCTCGAACACTCTCAAGGCGATTCTTATGGCACTACCTAGGCTGTTACGTTTACCGGTTTGCTAGATTTCTTTTCCGTCCTCTAGTTTCTTGAAAGTGCCTATATAAGACGCTCTACTTTGCCGCGCGAACGTCTAAAGCGACTACGGGCTCTAATCTTAGCTTAATAGACTATGGAATGTTAAGGACTTATAACCAAACCTAGACCTATTAATACCCTCGAGCCTTTCCGCGACGAGTTTAGCAGCACACTTGATTTTATAGAATTACCGAATATTACTTCTAAGGTTACTTACGCGATTTCACCCTAAAGGATTAATGATCTATTATGTGATATAGACAGTCACCTAAATCAAGAACCCTAGCCCGACCCTATTCCGTGATAAAGACCGTCACCAAGAATCGAACGAAGCAACAAACAATAATAAAATAATCACAAGCACACATACGCACCAAGTTAGAAATCCAAAGCTTTTACAGTACAAGAAAGATCCACAACCACGACAAAAATCGAATAAAGAACCAAACTTTATTAAGCTATAGTCATAACCTAGGTAGTACGAGAAGTTTAGCCAATAATCATGTCTAAAATCAACATAACAATCATGGTCAAAACAGAATTCATCATCAAATAACAGGGAACAAACGAAAACGAAAGATTACGAAAGTATAAAACCCGAATTCTTCGATCACGTATGCTCCTGCGCTCCAACAATGATTCCACGCCTTCCCGAACCTTCAAACCTCTGAAATCAGGCTTCCGAACTCCCAAAGAACTCTAATTTTCGTAATATGTTCGTGTGTTGATTCCGTGCGTCTGATGTCGATTCTCCAGCCGTCTCTCTCTCCGTTCGTAAGCAGCCCTTCAAATATATCTATTTTTTTTTTCCACCGCCTTCAATATCTCAAATAAATGGGCTTCGACCCAACAAGCAAAACAGCCAACCCACTTCTAAAATATTCCTACTGCCGTCCAATCTCTTTTCGTGATGATGTTTTCGAAATTAAATAAGGATCCTCCAAGTTTGTCCTTTGCTGCCTTCCTCTTTATTTTTCGAAAACAATAATAATTCGGAATTCTACTTGTGATTCTCTAAAATAATAAGAATTATAATCCTCTCACAATAGAAATAATCTTAGCCACTTTTGTCTCCTGCGTCCAATTCTCCAACAATAACAATAATTACTTTATTTTGATTTTTATTAACAGCCCAATAACTTTTAAAATAGAGATAATTGCTTTGGCCCACTCAAAGAAAATAGCTGCAATTTTAATTCGGTCTCTGGCATCTTAATCTGCCCAACTGGCTGGTTATTTCCATATTACTCGTTTTCGCTTCATTTACACCAAGACCTGCCAAAACACAACATAATATAATATACTACTAAAAACTAAAAAGAATAAATAAAAACTAAACAAAAACTATACAATTTACACGGGACAAATATGTGTATTTTACCCCACATCAGCGTGCGACCCATGGCACGACCATGCCAAATCTGCAGATGTGTCTGTTTGCTGCAGAAACCAGTTTCAGCACTCTTTTTGGCAGTTTTTCGCCATTTTTGCAACACGCTAACTGTTTTAACATTTGTCTAACATAGAACCTTCGCTCGGTATGATTAAAAACTGTACACGACTACGGAAACTGCCAAACACACCAAAATTACGTAAAAACGACAAAAATACAAATATAGACAGTTTTACCCCTAAAGCGCCAAAGACGCTCTTGCTACATTTTTGGTCCTCGAGTCAGTAGCGTAGACTCTCAACATCACACTTAAGACGCATGTGGGGTGTGGAGTTCAAAACTAGGTGCCACTATCGTCGGTCCACACCTCCGGGTTGGTTCGACTTGTTTAGCGGCCGCTCGTCGTCCACCATGATGATGTTTCCTACGTCGGCTGGGCCCTCGGCCTCAGCGGGTACCATCGGCTCATCCACAACTGCCACCGCATGGGATCTTTTGCGAAGACGTCTCTTCAGATCACGCTCGGGTTCGTCGGAAGGCTCTACAGCGGCGGTTGCGGGGGTTGAGGACATCAAACGCAAACGAAAAACCAACACACATGAATATTATATTATTATAATAATTTTGTTTTGTTTTTTTTTTTTTTTGCTGAAAAGAAACAGAATTTTTATTTAAATGGGCTCTAAATTTTATAAAAATTCGAAAATGGGCCCGAAATTTTATAAAAATTAAAGCAATAAAAAATAGTCGAATCGGCTAATGTAAAAATGAATTTTCAAAGCAGAAAATTCAAAGAATAAATAAATAAATAAATACGAATACGAATAAATAAATGGACTGAACATTTACAAGCGTACAAAAATGACTTGGAAAATGAATAAATGAAATAAAAGCAAGAAATATTAACAAATAAATAAACAAATAAATAATCATGAAAATATTCACAAATATTAACAAATATATACACCGATAAAACAATGACTCGGGTCGTTCCTAAAGCTCGCCAAATCCCCGGCAACGCCGCCAAAAAAACTTGACGTGTGCGCGTTTACACATATTTTTATAATGAAATTACACACGATTTGGTTTTAAATTTATAAAAGTGATTATTACTTTAACATCAAAACACACACGAAAGAGGCAAGTGTACCCCGTCACATATGTAGTAAAGTATCGGTAAGAACCAAGTATCGATCCAAGGAAATGGGCGGAGGAATAATACTAGACCTTTGTCATTAATTTAACGGAAAAAGATAAGTTTTGTGATTTTATAAAAACTAAAGTAAGCATAAACAAATACTTATAAAAACATAGTAAACTTCAAATATGAAAATAGATAAATAGCCTTGCTTTATACACAACCATAGCATGCAAACTAAGTCGTTTTGTCACTAGAAGCATTTGGTCAATTCTTCATTTTCAAGTCAATTAGTATCCCTTTCGGGAATCCTAACATGACAATCATTCGGAAAGCTAAAACGATAAACACACTTTAACCACCTAAAATTGTTCTTTAACGTTGAATTGATAAATGTCTATGAAAATCTCTTAAAAATAAGTTAGTCATCCGTTAGGAGTTTTCTAATCTCACTTAAACAAGGAAAGTGACACCGATAAACACAATGCAACCACCGAGACAAGCATAAACTAGATTAAATCACAACCGAGTTCATTTTACAAATCTTGCACATAAATTCACCAAGAGTAAACTGTCATTTTGGTCCCTGTGGTTTGGTTACTTTTGCCACTTTAGTCCAAAACTCAAACATTTTGCATCTGGGTCCCTGTGGTTTCAGTTTTATTGCCATTTTGGTCCAAAAATGAAATCAGGTCATACTTGTCTTATAAAATCCTGCAATTTTGTCATTTTCCTCAGGGGCAAATCAGGTCATATTTATCTTATAAAATATGGTATTTATTTATAAACAAAGAAATGATCATTTTGCCCCTGCAGAAAATGACAAAATAACAGGATTTTATAAGACAAATATGACCTGATTTCATTTTTGGGCCAAAATGGCAATAAAACTGAAACCACAGGGACCCAGATGCAAAAAGTTTGAGTTTTGGACTAAAGTGGCAAAATTGACCAAACCACAGGGACCAAAATGGCAGTTTACTCATTCACCAAGATAGCAATTTTGGCCTAAACTACTAACTAAGCTAACAAATCATGGCAAGCATTTATAACAACACCATTTAACCCGTTAAGGTCCTTACGCGACGGAAAGCTTTCTTGATTAACAATAATTACATTTTATTAAATCATTAACCATTTCTAGTATCATGATGCACACATTTTAACCAAGCTAAACTAGTTAACCAAGTTTAAAGTCTACTAATACATGATTAATTAAGCTTCATCTTTCAATTATCTCAACTAACCATACATTAATCATCCAACATAATTACTTATAATCAAGAAATCAACAACAGTAACAAGGTTGCAAACTAATCATCAAAGATTAACATAGAAAATACTTCCAAGTGTCATTACAGAGTTACGAGCAGAATGTTTCTGCATGTTTTTTATATCTTTTCGGTTTCGCACGGTCCTGCACTTTATTCGCACGACCGTTCACTTTTTGCATTATTGGAGTTACTGTACAACATACCGCATGACGTCATCAGATCTTGACCAGTCGTCGATCACGCACGATCGTTCCTCCTATGGCACAACCGTTCACTTCCGGGCTTGGCTTGCACTGACAACTGCACTGGTGGTGCATTGCCGAGCTGGATTGGTCATCGATGTTGCACGGTCGTTCGTGTAGTGGCAGGGTCGTGCATTGCCGAGAAAGGCTTGCACTCCGGATTGCACCCTCGTTCACTGTCGGGCTGGGCTGGTTTGTCGGATATACACGGTCGTTCCATGAGTCGCACGACCGTGCCAAACTTCCAGGTCAGTTTTCTTAACAGAATGTTCGCAGCTTTGTCATTTCATCCGGAAAGTCCTCGTTTTCACTATCATCTTGTCTGTCATGTTGTTTTAGGCCTGTAAATAAAAGTATACATGGTTGAGTATCTGAATGACGTTTTTACGGCCGAAAACGCATAATATGGGGATAAAATGGGGGACTAAAATATGTATAAATTAGTGAATATCCGAAGGAGGTTAGTGCGTTGTAGGTAGTCGTGTATATCCGAAGAAGCTTTGAGTTACCGTTGAAGAACGCAAAACCGTGAGTTCATGTCCCCCTTTTCTTTTAACTGTTTTGTTTTATAACTTCGGGGGTGAAGTACATGTTACAAAATGTTTACAAACAATTACAATTGGTATGGTAGCTAAGGATTACATAGTAGATCATGTGAATGTGTAGGCGCACTCCTAAGACCATTAATCCTCGTGTTAGGACCGAGGGGCATGAGTGATAGATCTATTTGGGTGTAGCGAGCCCACACCCATGTGGATCGGGGTTTGGCCCATGAGGTGACTATGTCTTACAGCCGGAGGCCCGGTACAAAATCTGCTAGGTTTGAGCCTTCCTACGCCGTTGCACACTTGTTAATGGCCTTGCAAACCATTAATTGATCTGTTTCCTTGTTTTGCTTTCATACCAGGGGTTTACAAACATACAAACATATTTTCAATGATTTCAAAGGTTTATTCATACACACAAACAAACACGTGAACTCACTCAACTTTTGTTGATGTTTTTCAAACTACATGTATTTCAGGGAATTAAAGGTGGATCTGGCGGGCATTTGGATGTTTCAAGTTGTGTTAAGAATAAAAGATGTCATCCGGTGTCTTAGGGTTTGGTAAGTGTGTCTTATCCTGGACGAGACACATCTTCCAAAGCCTGGTTTTATCTAAAATCTTTTGTCGAGTCCATATGGAACTCTAAAACTATTTGTATGATTTGTAATTCGAATTTGAAGTATATGTTTCAAGACAATGTTGTTATGTTTTTAAACTTATTCAATGGATGATCATCTTTAGTTTTATCATATAGTTGTTGTTATGATTGAATGCAATGATATTAAGCAAGTCACACATATTCACGCTTCCGCAAAAGTCAGGGTGTGACATCACAAACTTGCTGCACATCAAACTTCTTTTTTATAATTGTGATCATCTAAGTTGTCATATTTTGACTTCAGATGCCAAACACACTACTTTTACTTAAAAAAGTTTAAGCAATCATTGAATTATATATCAAGAAACGTATGATTAGTTATTTGGGAAATAGAAGCTTGACATTTGAAGTAATCATTTAGAAATTGGGATATAGTATACAATAGTTTTGATCTTCAGCATAACTTTCTAATAATAACTATTATATTATGGTTGTAAAATGATTCCTGAATTTTTTCAATCTAAACTAGTACCCAGGATATAAAGAAATTCATGTCCATAGTCCATCCTGAAAATGTTTTTATACCTTTCTATAAAATCTTGAGGAATAACAAACTAACATACATGTCTCTACTCTATAAATATAGCTAAGCTTACAAACAAATCTTATATAAGTGTTAAAAGTATTATATCTTCTATTGCTATAGATGTATACACACATATCTTTTTTGCATTATAATAAAATGATTGAGCTATATGATTTTAGATAAAAACCACCTTCTTCTCCGGATGGGCGTTTCACACAAATACTCTCAGTTGGAATTGGAGGTTCGGCTCTTAGACCACAGTTTGTTGCAGAGGCTTATCCCCTGATAATCCTCCTCTTAAGGTAATGCATTTATGATGAGACTTGCAGTTTACCATCACAACTACTAATATATATGCCATTATTTTGGATTATTGTTCATTATTCTAGGATAACGTATGGTACATATCTCTTTAGCTTAGGTTTGATTGACTTCAATTTTGGGGTCTTACCAGGGAGTTTATTAATTTTGTTTTTTAGCTTGACACTCTGTTTAATGGTATGACTGGATTTTATGAAATTCATTCCATCTTGATGAACTGGCATACATTGGGTTGGTTTTCTTCATATGTCAGCTGCAACATAGTATCGGCATTTGATCGGAGAGGAGAAAGGTCGCTGTTGGTGTTGCCGGAGAAGAAACGGAGGGGAGAAGAAAAGATTGGGGGGGGGGGGGGTAAGGTTGCAGTGAGGGTGATATATGCAGAGTGTTGTGTTGATGAAGATATATTACTAAAGTGGAAAAGACGATTATACCCTTTGACCGTTAAAAACTTATGTTGACTTTAAACATTATTTGACAGCAGGGGGTAATGTTGTAGAGTTTTTCATTAGTTGGGGGTCAGACAGCAAAATTTTCCTGGTAGGGGGTCAGAGAGCTAATGGGCTCTAACCCTAGGGCGTAAAATTGCAGTTTACTCTATTGATCCAAGTGTCATAAGAATAATTTATATCGGAACACATAAAAACAAACATGTAAAATTCAATTATAAAGTCTTTAAAAATTCTAAGGGTGGAGGGAGTGGTCACCAAATGGTGAGTGTTTAACTTATTTTCTAGCCAATAATGTCATGACATGTCAAGTCTCCACTCCTCATTTTGCACGCAATCACTAGCAATGGTCAAACACATGGGTAATCTATTTCTTTTTTTATAGGAAAATTGGTATTTAATAAACCAACCTTTAACCAGTTGGTAAATAATAATCCAACCTACAGAATTGGTATATAATAATCCTACCTATCAACATGTTGGTACTCAATGAACTTCTGTTAATTTTTTTAAACTGAAGTTAGTTTTTAAGTTTTATTTATTACACAAACAGTCCCTATAGTTATAAGTTACTAGTTTTAAGTTTTATTTATTACACAAACAGTCCCTGTAGTTATAAAAAAATCATAAAAATCCTAAAAAATCAAAAAAATTCTAAAAAAATCATAAAAATTCTAAAAAAAACAAAAAACAATCTTAAAAAATCAAAAAAATTATAAAAAATAAAAAAAAATCAAAAAAATTCTAAAAAAATAAAAAAAAAAATCAAAAAAAATCAAAAAAAATCAAAAAAATTCTAAAAAATCAAAAGAATTCTAAAAAATAAAAAAATATATAAATACATATGATCATTATTTACACAAAATTGAATTGATTTTTTAAAATCCATAATTAATTCCTTAAATCTATTTTTTATTGATGTCACATGTTTTGTTTCAGGTTCTAGGAAAAGAAAGTGTGCTCATAATTAAGAACCACTACTGCAATAATCGCTGTAACTATCATAATTTCACTCTGTTCTTTTGGACCTGTTTAAAGTTGCAAAAACCGAACGAAAAACTCTAACCACCTTTTGCTTATGTCTTTGGATTCTAGTTGGGTCGTCTATATATATATATATATATATATATATATATATATATATATATGTATATCAAAAATCAGATCTGAAATCAGATAATCACCACGGGGCTCTTTGCCAGGTGCGATTGGGGCTTCAATTTGCAGGTTCATCGGTGGGTAATGGTGGCAGTTTGGTTCGATTTGCAGGATTTTAGGCGGGTGATGGTGGTGGCGGCGGCTTGGTGGTATTAGTGATGGTGGCTTTGAATGGGAGAGAGATGGCGAGATGGTGGTGATGTCAGGCAAGTGGCGGCTGGATGGTGGTGGTTGCCGGTTAGAAGAGGGAGAGATGTGGTCGGTTAGAAG
>JARYGA010019873.1:0-58148 GCA_030545235.1 Helianthus tuberosus
CATTTTGGGCATAATAGAAGATATCTTATTAATGTCACAACACATTTAAGGCATATTAACTTAGGAAATTTGTTCATGAATCATTTGGTTACCCGTTACGCATTATTCGCGTTCGGTGCGGTTTATGTAACTAGTTTGCATAAATTAGCCGAAACGGGTCAAACCTTATCATTTTTGTCTCAAAATCCAGAATGTGTTTAGTTTACCCATATTACACAAGTCTCCAAACTTGTCGGGTCTAAATCACATTCTATTTCGGTCTTCGCTTAATCGTGCGTTTGAACCGTATCTTCTTTTAAAACTAACCGGTCTAAGATTAGGCTTAATTAAAGACCCGTTAGGAATCTAATAGGTTATTAAAAACCTTTGTTCCAGATTAGGAGACCCGGTAAAAGCTACTTGCACTTGCTATTTGTGAATTTCACTTGCTCAGGTAAATACTTTTAACTTATTTTCCCTATACGGGCTTGGGGTACGGTATATAAAATACCGCTTGGTCGGGCATTGAATTTTTTATCATATGAAGGTTAATTTATTGAAATGTCCCGTTTAAATTGTTTTGTTTGCCTAAAGCCTTTGGGGGGGTTAATGACCATGTCCCGGATATCCTTGGCATCATTTTAAGAAATGGCCACGACCTAAACACGGGGTGTAGGCGTACACCCGACAGTGCATATATAAATAACAAGGTATAACCGCCGGTTTCGGGAATAACTCGCCGCGGGACTATATCATGTGGTGTGTTTATTAATCTTTAATCCGGTGTCAATCCGGGCTACTGAACGTATAAGAAACATGTGATTCTTTTACAAGTTTATATATAAATAATTATCCCAGGTTATAAAATGTTTTGTGCCTTGTGCATTCAAATCAATTTTCTAAACATTTTCAAAATGAGTCAGTTAATTGTATTTACCAGTGTAAACTGACGTATTTTCCCAAAAAGGTTAAGTGCAGGTACTAATCGAAATAGGCTGGCCTCTCCTTTGCATCAATAAGAGTCTCGCAAGCTTGGATGCATTTTAAGTCTGATGAATTATGTTTCTTCTTATTTGATCCGCCTGTGGATCCGTTACAGTCCGTTGTGATACTTTGATATTACTAATTATTCGGGTTGTAATGTGATTCATCTCTTGCTTCTGCTGTGCATTTAAATTGTGTTGTTTGACTATGATGATATCAACTACGTCATGATACTCCCCACCGGTAATACGTGGAAATATCGGGGTGTGACAAAAACCATCTTTCAATCCTTTTCACCGTGATTATGTTCAGATCTATGCAAGATCTTTGTTCATTCATGGAAATCGTTTAGATCTAAGTTGTTCTTGGTGGAATGAGGCCAAAACATGAAGTTCATAAAAACACCATGGTGACATCATCCTAGAACACCTCAAATCCACTGATTTCTCGGTTAAAAGTTGAGATTCAAAAGATATAAAGGTGTAGGAGTGCGTGTAGATCAAGAAAGTACAAGATTTAGGTTGAAAACTTACAAGAATTGGGAGAAATCGGAAGAAATGCGTGCTGGAGCGAGTTGGTCGAGCAAGAGAGCTGTCACCATCAAATGGGGTAACAACTGGGGTATTTATAGGGTTTCCCAAAATGGAAAGTGGCTGGTCAATCGGGTCGCAGTCCGATCAGGTGGCAGCCCGATCGGGTGGCAACTCGATCGGGTGGCAACCCGATCAGATGGCAATCCGATCGGTTGGCCACTCGACCGAGTTTTGTCGTTTCGTTTCGCGCGTAATGCGTTGCGATGTGATTCGAGATAGCGATGCGATAGAATTGCCCATTAAATTACTTTTAATCCCAACTACTATATCTAACATACAATCATCCTAATTAACTTGCGATTAGCGTCTGCGATTCGATTGCGATAGCGTTGCGATTGCATTTCGATTGATTACCACAAACATAATATAAGTAAACATGCACAAGTAACACGTAAGTAACACACACACGTAAAACAATATCCAAACACGTAATTCGAGTTGTGAGTGCGATTAAGTCGATTAGTGATTAATATGCGATTAAACCTCGATTATTAACAAGTACTCCACATAATACAGCTAATGCGATAAAATAAATAGATTATCTACAAGTCAAGAAGTCAAAATAGGAGTTGAGCAAGGAGTGACAGATCGCAATTAGCAATCTTTTCTTCCTTTAACTTAAATCTTGACTTTGACTTTGACTTCCGAAACACGGGGTGTTACAGCCTCCCCCACTTAAGGGAATTTCGTCCCAAAATTAGGCCGAAGCCGTAACAAACAACTACGGGTACTTCGCCTTCATGTCACTTTCGAGTTCTCAAGTGAACTTTGCGCCTCGTTTGCCTTCCCAGCGAACCTTCACAGTGGGAATGCGTGAGTGCCTGAGCTGCTTGGTTTGTCGGTCCATGATCTCGACATGCTTTTCCATGAAGTGTGATGTTTCGTTTACTTGAAGATCCTCGAGGGGTACGTGTAAATCATCCACAGCCAGACACTTTCTGAGGTTCGAAACGTGGAAAGTCAGGTGAACGTTGCTAAGTTCCTCCGGTAGTTCGAGTCTGTAGGCCACTTTGCCGATCCTTTCTAGAATCTTAAAGGGTCCAACGTATCGAGGCGCGAGCTTTCCTCTCTTGCCGAATCTGACCTCACCCTTCCAAGGTGATACCTTTAGGAGTACATGGTTGCCAACGTCAAATTCAAGGGGCTTGCGTCGTCTATCGACGTAACTTTTCTGACGACTCCGAGCTTTCAGTAGATTGTCTCGAATCTGGAGGATTTTGTCAGTCGTTTCTTGCAATAGCTCAGGACCGGTTAATTGCGAGTGCGCGATCTCGTGCCATACAATAGGCGATCGACATCTTCTACCATATAATGCCTCAAATGGTGCCATTTGAATGCTGGAATGATAACTGTTATTTTACTATAATTCGACTAAAGGAAAGTATGCGTCCCAATTACCAACGAAATCTATGACACACGAATGGAGCATGTCTTCAAGGGTATGAATCGTTCTCTCAGTCTGACCGTCGGTTTGGGGATGGAAAGCGGTACTTAGATTAAGCGTAGTACCGAGAGCAGATTGAAAAGTTTCCCAAAGACGCGAGGTAAACCGAGCATCGCGGTCAGAGATGATGTCGCGAGGCGTCCCATGTCGACAAATGATCTCATTGGTGTAGATTCGGGCTAATCGTTCTACCTTATAATATTCTCGTATCGACAGAAAGTGAGCAGATTTGATCAAACGGTCAACGACAACCCAAATGCTGTCGTGACTTGATGGCGTACGCGGAAGTTTCGTTATGAAGTCCATAGCTATACTCTCCCATTTCCATATAGGAATCTCGGGTTGAACGAGTAAGCCAGAGGGTCCTTGATGCCCGGCCTTAACTTTCGAGAAAGTCAGGCACTTCGAAACATAGAGGGCGATATCTCTCTTCATGCCCGACCACCAGTACTTGTAGCGCAGGTCCTGGTACATTTTGTCGGCACCGGGATGAATAGAATATCGAGATTTGTGGGCTTCGTCCATCAATATTTGTCGCAAATCGGTCCTTTTAGGGATCCAGATTCGGTCCAGATAATGGAATATCCCATTCGACTTATTCACTAACTGGGCTCCATCGTTGATAATCCTTTCCTTCTTCAAGGTGCGTTCGGTGAAACAAGCATGTTGGGCTTCGCGGATAAGGGTTTCGAGATCATATTGGGCTTGGATATTACGGGCGCTATGAAAATAGCTCTGTCTGCTGAGAGCGTCGGCAACGACATTTGCTTTGCCAGGATGATAACGAATCTCATAGTCATAATCGTTGAGAAGTTCTACCCACCGGCGTTGACGCATATTTGGCTCCTTCTGGTCAAAGATATGTTGTAGGCTCCTATGATCGGTGAAGATCGTACACTTGGTATCATAAAGGTAGTGTCGCCAGATCTTTAACGGAAAAACAACTGCGCCTAGCTCGAGGTCGTGGGTTGTATAGTTCTTCTCGTGGATCTTGAGCTGACAAGATACGTAAGCTATAACCTTGTCTCGCTGCATAAGAACACAACCAAGGCCAAGGTTCGAGGCATCACAATAGACGATAAAGTCATCGTTTCCGTTGGGTAGAGTGAGAACAGGAGCATTGCAAAGCATATACTTGAGGGTTTGAAAGGCAGTCTCTTGTCCAGTTCCCCAAACAAAAGGCTTGTCTTTTTGCGTGAGAGAGGTTAACGGCACAGCGATTTTAGAGAACCCTTCGATAAATCGACGATAATAGCCCGCTAGTCCGAGAAAGAACGGACTTCAGACGGGTTCTTAGGTGTAACCCAACTCTTGACAGCTTCGATCTTCGCGGGGTCGACGTGAATACCTTGACTATTGACAATGTGACCGAGGAATTGTACCTCCTCTAGCCAGAATTCACACTTGGAGAACTTGGCATAGAGTCGATTTCCCTGGAGTAGCTCGAGAACCAAATGTAGATGTTGTGCGTGTTCGGTTTTCGACTTTGAATAGATCAGGATATCATCGATGAACACGATGACGAAGTGGTCGAGAAAAGGTTTACACACGCGATTCATCAGATCCATGAAAACCGCGGGTGCGTTGGTTAAACCAAAAGGCATAACAACAAACTCGTAGTAACCGTATCGAGTGCGAAAAGCGGTTTTGGGTATATCCTCTTCTTGAATGCACAATTGGTGGTAGCCTGAGCGTAAGTCGATCTTGGAGAAACACGTAGCACCTTGTAACTGGTCAAACAAATCATCAATGCAAGGCAGGGGATAGCGATTCTTGATTGTCAGCTTATTCAACTCCCGATAGTCGATGCACATTCGGAACGACCCATCCTTCTTTTTGACAAAAAGGACTGGTGCGCCCCAAGGAGAGGTGCTAGGGCAAATGAAGCCTTTATCAAGTAATTCCTGGAGCTGACTCGATAGTTCATGCATTTCAGACGGTGCGAGTCGATAAGGAGCTCTAGCAAACAGGGTTTGTTCCAGGAATGAGGTCGATACAAAAGTCGATATCACGACTTGGAGGTAGTCCTGGGAGGTCGTTAGGAAATACGTTGGGAAATTTACAAACAACGGGGACATCCTTTACTTCCTTAACTTCCTTTTTCTCTGCTACTACAATGTGTGCCAAGAAAGCTTGGTATTCCTTGCGGAGATACTTGCTAGCCTGAACACACGACATGAGTTGGAGTTTCTTCGACTCGACTTCACCGTATACACACAATTGATCACCATTAGCGAGCGAGAATCGAATCATCTTTTCGAAGCAAACAATTTCAGCATGGTTTTCGCGAAGAAAGTCCATGCCTACTATGACATCAAAACTACCGAGATGCATCGGAAAAAGGTCGATAGGAAAGATGTGATTGTTGAGTTCGAGAGTACAATCACGAAGGATAGAATTGACAGCGACGGTTCTTCCGGTGGCGACTTCAACATCGAACGTTGAAGGGAGATGGGCGCGCTTACGATTAAGGAGCTTTTTGAACTCAAACGATACAAAACAGTTATTGGCTCCCGTATCAAACAAACACGAAGCATAAATACCATTCACAAAGAACGTACCATTGACCATGTTGTTATCGGCTTGGGCATGGTGCACGTTGATATTGAAAGTTCGGGCGCGTGCTGCTTGTTGCTGTTGCTGCTGAGGCTGTTGCTGCTGCTGTTGTGGCGCTTGTTTCACAACTCGATTGGGGCACATGTTTGCGAAGTGGTTGGGATCACCACACGCAAAGCAGACTCTAGCATTGACCGCGGGTGCCTGAGCCGCTTATTGGCCTTGAGGAGCAGGTAGTAGAGCTTGATGAGCAGTAGCTGGAGCTTGACGAGGACCTGTACGGCAGTTGGCGGTGAAATGACCGTACATGTTGCAATGCACACAAAATCTGCAGGCGATTCCCACTGGGTGGTGATAGGTGCAGGTTAGGCAGGCCGGGTGGGGACCCGTATAAGCACGCTTTGCCGGCGGTGCTTGGGTTACCGGTGTTGCGACCTGGCGGTGTTGCATCTGCTGCTGAGATGGTACAGCTTGGAGTGGGGCAGCAGTGGTAACATCACAGTTCTTGTTGCTGGATTTGCTGTTGTTCTTCCTCTTGCGACGTGAGGCCTTTGAAGACTGAGGGGTAGCGGAGGCTTCAGCGGTTGGTGCGGTGGTAGCTTGATGCAGGTTCTTGGTGGCTTTATCCCAGAAGCCAGACTTGACTCGCTTGTCGTTGATTTCTACGGCAAGCAAGTAAGTTTCCTCGATTGTTGCTGGCTTTGAAGCTTGCACAAAATCTGCGACACAATCCGGAAGAGCTCGGATATACTTCTTGATCGTCATATCTGAAGTCTTGACTTAATCAGGACAGATTATGCTGAGCTGCTTGAAGCCAGCAGTTAAAGTGGCATTGTCACCATCCTTCTGCTTGATATGCCATAATTCGTCCTCCAACTTTTGGCGCTCGTGGGGAGGGCAGAACTCTTCCAACATGACGTTATTCAACTCCTCCCACGTCAAACCGTAAGCTGCATCATTTCCGCGTTTGTTCCTCTCGGCCGTCCACCAGTCTAAAGCGCGGGACTGGAAGACGCCGGTCGCGTTAAGAGTGCGGAGATCATCGGGACAGCCACTCTGGCGCAGGGTGTCCTCGATCGAATCAAACCTTTGAAATAAGGCCGTAGGACCATTTTCGCCAGTAAATTCTTTCGGTCCGCAAGCTTTGAACTGCTTGAAGCTGAAAGCAGCTTTGGGAGCATCTTTAGGAGTCTCTGTCCTGGACTCTTCAGAAGACTTGCTAGCATTGTCTTGTAGGTCGCTAACGATCTGCGGGACGAATTTTGCTATCTGCTCAGCGACGAGTGCTGCAAGGCGTTTGTCTCCCTGTTCTCGGCGAGCGTGTCGAGAGTAACGAGGTCCAGATGACGACATCGTCACAGGACTTCAACACAATTTCGATTATTCCTAGTATAGTCTAGCGATTGATCATAAAGCTCAGGAACACAATCATGTAACATCTAGACACATAGGCACATAAACACCTCAGCACATAATCATGTAGACACGTGTTCACATAGGGCACAAAAGCACATAAGCATGTAAAGTACATAAATACAAGAGGCAGTCAGAATACATGTTGGTGCATACATCTGTCGACTTCGTCTTATATCGAGTCTCGGTTTCATTGCGGATCTGAACAAGCGTGACATCATATATGTGACATCACAAGTGACATCACATATATGACATCATCAGTTTACATCATTACATCATGCATACAAAAGGACAAAATTGAATGTAGAATTTATGTTTGACCGTTTGAATGTGCTTGTAACCGTTTGAGAAGGGTTGACCGTTTGAATGGGTGGTGACCGTTTGAAAGTGGTGACCGTTTGAAGAGTGGTGTGTCACCTTCAAACGGTCAGGGGTCTCTCCTATAAATACCCTTCAAACTTTCATCATTTGTAACTTTCCGGCTTGTGCAACGAAGTGCTGCCGAAGTGTTGTCAGGTTGTAAAACGTCTACAAATCAATCATACAACAGTTTAATGAGTAAATCTAGCTGAATTGCACTCTACACGTCTGTTTCCGCCTTTCGTGTTGAGATAAACTCTTCTGAACGACTCGTTCGGGTCAGAAAACGATCCTACAAGTGGTATCAGAGCTCAGGAGGAAGAGTTCTTGCCAATTTCAGCTCGATTTCATCAAAAATTTCTGTTTCTACTCCATTCTTCACGTTTTTTTTTTCAAAATTTAATGAAATTTTTCGGATAAAATGAACTGATTTTTGCTCATAACAAGCGAAATTATGTTTTAATCAATCTGTAAAAGTTTCAGGCTTAAATTCAAAGTAAAACTCAATCTATTTGATAAAAAACGACCGGTTCGTTTGAAGGTGCGTCCAGTTTACATGAACAGGAACTTTGAACTCAGATCTATAGCGATTTAGTGGATGTTTTTGATTGATATACACATCATTGTGATCGGAATTCAGTGTAGTATAATCCTTGAACATATCAGACCCTAATTCGAAGTAAAAGTGGTAAAAATGGCTTGGAAACTGGTGTCCGTTTGAACGAGCCCAGCACCTGACCGTTTGAAACTGCACCTGACCGTTTGAAACTGCCACCTTACCGTTTGAATTTGGACATGACCGTTTGAAACATGGTGCCCGTTTGAAAGTGTTTCAGTATTTCACATGATTGTTCATCGAATATTGTGTAACATTGAATTCGAGGTGTCAGTTTGTTGGGACTAAAAATCACGAGTCAGTCACATGATTGCTTTATTCAAGATTTGCATGTGAAAGTTTTAAAGTGTGTCATGAGGTCACGTGAATGCTTGGTTCAAGAATAGTATGGGAATTAAGTAATCTTCATTAAAGTTGTCGGCCTTTGAGAAATTTTTGTCGGATATTAGTTTGCATGTGTTTTATTGGCCCAAGAAGTGCATGTGATCATTGAATTGTATCTGCCCAATAAAATGATTAAGTGATATACATGAGATATGCATTAAGTGATCTGATCATGTAATCCGCATAATAACGGTCCAATCAGAAACAAGTGTCGGCCACTAAATTTAAAGGCCCAATTAGAAGACTTGTCTTAATCGAGATATAGGTTGTTGCATGTGATTTGGGATTGAATTTACATTGCGGCCCAATCAATTTTGAGAATAGTTATTGGTGTTGTCAGCCCGTGTGATATTTTCATCAGCTCAAGAACTCTCATTTCTATTATTTTTGTTAAAGGTTAAATTAGATTGTGTCATCTTTAGTTGTTGTCAGGCAGCTCAGTGTGCATGTGAAGTTTTTTATTATTGTCGGAATTGATTAGTGTGTACATGAGATATGTCCGTTTGAATGGATTGAAAGTCAAGAATCGTCACATCAAAGTCATACGGTTCAAAGCAATCCAGTCAAATCACTTGAAACAGTTCAGGTCGTGTCTTTGTATACCGAGGTCATTGGAAAAGGTCGTTTGATTTTGATCCGGGTCATAGCAGTCCGTACAGTGTGTCAACCTTCAGTCCGCATAGTTTTGTCAACTTTCAGTCCGCACAGAATATTCACCAGTTCGAGTACCAGTCTTATTCTGTTAGTTGATAATTCTTTAAACTGATTGTATTTTTATTTGTTTGTTGTCAGGTATTTTTACAAGGCGATACAACTCATTTGAAAATCTGAATCATGGACAACGATTTTTACAACGCGTTTGCTACTGCGACTACTCCGGTTTCTATTGCTCAGAATATGAACTTGGAAAATGAAACCGGAACATCACAGAAACCACCAAAGCTCTTGGATATTGATGATTACAATGCGTGGTGTGAACGGTTTGGAAATTGGGTTGAAGCTTATCACTTGGATGCATAGGATCACACTGAAGAACTATATGAAAAGCCCACAAGGAATGGTATTCAGTTAACAGTCAGAGAAATGAGTGCTGATGAGAAAAAGAAGTATAGAGATGAAAAATTGATGGTGAGTCTACTTCAACAAGCAATTAAGGAGGACATTTTGATTTTGCTTCAACATGATGGAAGTGCTTATTCGATCTGGACTGAATTAGAAGCAAAATCTGTAGGAAGTGATGATATGCTTAAAAACAAGATGTCTCTCATGAAGAAAGAATTTGATCTTTTTCGAGGTTTAAAATCTGAAAACACCAAGCAAATTATTGAAAAATATTGTAACTTGGTGAGAAATATGTCGAAATTGGGAATAAAAAAGGATACTGATGAGCTGATTGAGAAACTTACTGATGCACTACCACATGAGACTTGGGGAACTTTCCTGATGATGCTGAGGAACAATCGGAAGGAATATAAAAAGTTAACATTGGGAGAGTTCATCAAACACCTGGAAGCTCAAGAGATGGAGCAGAGGAAGATTGCTCGAATGAAGAATTATGATGGAGAACAAGACATCAGCTTGTACTTTAAGAGTGGTGTTAGTGAAAAGACAAATCTCTCTCCAAAGGTTGAAACAGCTTATAATGCAAAAGGTTGTTCGGAAAAATCAACTCAAGGATCAAGCAGCACAACTGGATTTTCTTCGTTTCCAACATATGATCCATAGTTTTCTACGACAAAGAGTGGCAAAGTTCTTCAATGCAACATTGCCTTAAAGCTTGAGAATGATTAGAATTATACTGAGGAAGTTGCAAAGAGTCACATGTCTTTGTTGGTGACCGTGCTTGAATCCTATGGTGGTTTAGTTGCAGGGAGGATCGGAAATCCAATGCTCACGAAAGAGGATTACGATCAGATTGATGCAGAGGAAATGGAACTGATGGATATTAAATGGTGTATGGCAAGTGTGTTGAGACGGGCTGAAAAGTTCAAACAAATTACAGGCAGAGATGATTTTCGCGAGGCACATGTTTCACCTTTAGGTTTTGATAAGACTAAAGTTACTTGTTTTCGTTGCAGGGAAAAGGGGCATTTCAAGAGGGAGTGCACAAATCGAGAAGCGAGTGGAGCTCAAAATCCCTTCGGAAACAATGATTATCACAAAAAGGCGATTTATCATCAAGTCACACCACAGCCATATCAACAACAACAAGCATCGCATCAAGCACAAACTGCACATGGAAGAATGGAGATTAAAGATTCAAAGAAAGCTTGTCAGGGAAGGATGATGGATTCAGTTAGGATAATTACATTCCAACAGACAGCAAAGTGTGTTTGGTAAATCAAGATGATGAAAAGTTACCTGAAGGCTTTAGCTGGGAAAATTTTAATTGGGGTGATTATGTTTCAAACAAATCTACAGATCATAAAGCTTTTATTGCTAATGCTTACGATCTGAAATGGGCAGAAAAAATCAGAAAGGTCAGGGAAGCTGAAGAAGAAAAATGGAGAAAAAGTGAAGAAGAAGAAGAAGAAGAAGAAGAAAGGTTAAAAGCTGAAGCTAAAGCTGAGAAAAAGAAAAGAAATGAGTTTTTCCAATCAAACAGAACAGTCAAAGATGTTCCTGAATTTGAAATCAAAGTTGATACTGAAGGAATCAAAGTTCCTGAAAAGTGTTTGAATTGTGATTCTTTGATCATGCAAAACAACGAGCTGCTTCACAACATAAAAAGATTGAAAGAATCTTATGATACTTTGAACAGAGAAATTAACAAGTACACTGATTCAAACTGTGAACAAGCTGTAGCATTGAACATACTCAAAGGAGCTTACATGAGACAGCTTGATGATGTCAACTTCTACACAAAGAAGTGTGTTGATCTGGAATTGATGCTGGCAACACAAAGAATAGAAACTGAGAGAGTTAAAAATTTATTAGAAAGTTACTCATGTTCTACTTTTGTTGTTGACATGATTTATCCAATTGTGGAACAAATGAAGACGTTTGAAGAAGAGAAGACTTCGGAAGAAAAGAAGTCCGAGACAAAAGAAGATGATGAAGTGAAAATTTGTGGTGAGAAACCAAGTGTTGTCTATAACAAATGTCCACCCCCGGTCGAAAATGGATATTTGTCTCGAAGTCCAAATTCTGAAAGAGTCAAAAAGGCAATTAACTTACAGTGGGAGTCTGTGTCGTCGGATAATTTGCCAGAAAATATTGATGTTACATTCACATCGTCTGATACTGATCATGAGTCCGAGTTGATTAAACGTGTGGTCGATCAGGTGTTAGACAAAGATGACATAGAGGAGTCAAAACCGGAGTCCAAATCCGAGTCAAAGTCTGGGTCTGACAAGTCAAAGTCAACAATCAAAAAGGACAAACGGGTTTATGACAAAGAGTTTTTGTTATCAAAATCTAATTTGGATGACGAACCGGTCAAAGTAGCATATACTTTGAAAGATTCTGACAAATTATATTCAGATGAGATTTTTCCAACAAGAGGTGTTAAAAATGAAATGATTAAAAAGGTTTTCAAATTAATAGAAATTAATATTTCTGAAATAAAAGATGCAAATCTTTATGAAAAACCTAAACCTTACACCTCAAGAGTGCAACAAAGATTAAACAAGAAAAAGGGTTACAGTTCTGGTTCTGGTATTCATAAAAAACCAAACCATAACTGTAATTTCAAAAAGAAAGGATTAGGATTTAATCAACCGAAAAATCATAAAAATGAAAAAGCTTATAAAACTGTGTTTGTTTCAGGAAACTCTTTAGAAGCTGAAAAAGAGCAAGCATTCAGAAAACAGACAAATCAAGAATTCCTTGCAAAGAAGCAAGAGGACATGAAGAAGAAGAGTATTGCTCAGAAGACTACAGAGATGAGAACCTGTTTTCAGTGCAAAACTGCTGGTTATATTGCTAGAAATTGTCCGAAAACATTCAAACCAAAACAGGAAGTCTCTGGTAAAATGAAAGAAAAAGTTGTTGGGAAAACTGAACTTACAACCAGAAAATTTACAGGCTTTGAAAATCCAACTTTTGAGGTTGGAGAATGTTCAAAGAATGTGATAAAAAGAAAAGAAAATCTGAAAAATCAGAAATGGGTGGTTAAAGGTTCAGGGAATAGTTCTGGTGATGAATCTGATTCCACAAAATCAGAGGACCCAAAAGTTGTTAAAGAAAAGGTTGAGAAATCAGTTCCGAATGTGGATGATGTGAGTTTTCCACCTCTGCGGGCTGAAAATTTTAAAAAGAAAGTTGGGAAAGTTGAAATTTCAAATCAATTTTATTCTGACAAGAAAAAATTTGATGTTGATAAGGCTTTCAACGGAACTGTGAAACACATTTTTGGAAAAATGGTCGATGGTAAGGCCAAAGGAGTGAAAGAATTTTATGCTTCCAAAAGAAATGTTCACAGGTCGGTTGAAAGTAAAGATGAAGAAGAGGTTGTTACACCCAAGGAAGGTCAGGCTTGGGTGGATATATTTTTCAAAAAGTAAAAACCTGACTTGCCGGAGCTCCCAAGTTGGTAATCGTGGAGCATGAATCGGCATCATTCTTATCTTGTGTTTGAAAATTGTTTTTGTATAAGTGTGATTTTCCGGAACTCCCAGGTTGTTAAGCGAGGAGTAGGAATCGGCATCTTGAGAATTCAACCTACATATGGTAACTTACAAGTGGTATCGGTTGGTAAGCCATGTGGTTGAAAAAGGTTTTTATCTACAAGTGGTAAAATCAAGGTCATTAGTTTGAACTTGATTGGATTATTCTTACAAGTGGTAAATCAGGGACATTAAGTTGTATCTGATTTCCTACAAGTGGTTGAGAAACAAAATGATGAGTTTATCCCCTAATCTATAAATGGTAAAATCAATCAACAAAACTAATTTTCCGAAAAAACCATTTGATTAAAACAAACTTAAGTGTTTTGAAATCAATGGGAAAATAGTTTGTTGTGAGGGGGAGTTCTGATTGTTTATGCCAAGTGGATGGTGAATTGAAGTGATTCGATATCAGTTGTCACGTTGTTGTACAGTTTGTTTTCAAATTTCCTAAAATGTGTTTGCATTTTAGGGGGAGTAAGAATTTTTAGAAAATACAAACACATTTGAAAATTTGAAAAAACCAAAAACAGTAAAAAATGAAAATGAGTTTTGTTGTATAAAAGAGGAAATGATAGTACATCAGTGGACTATCACAACATGCTAAAGAATTGGAAAGTCAAACGTGATAAACGATCTCACTGTGGATGTGTGAGTAGGTTTTTGCACATTTAGTAGATTGTGACGAGATATAAACCTAAATTCAAACTTGCTTAATTCGTGGGTAACATCTCTCGGATATATGGGTAACCCCCGAAATCTCGTTTGAAAGATTTCTTTTTCTGATATACTAGGTCTTTATACTCAGTGATATCTGGGGTATTATTCCTGGACTTCTGCTGAATGGAAGTTCTGACCTAGTCCTCGAATAATACTTTCCGCAATGCTTGAAACATAGCTTCACCCTCAGCATATATGATAAGACAATAAAATTGCTTAGCAATGCTGTTGTAAAAAAGATCCTCTAAAGGGGACACACCCAATAGTCGATTCGTGATCTCTCTGCTGAACGGTAGTTCTGACCTGAGCTCTCACGATTTCGATCATAATTTATTCCCCTACAGATATCATTCGTGTCATATTTACCTGTAAGACTGAATATTGGGATCTGGATACGGGAGTATATTCTGAGGTGGGACACGCGATTGAGTTTAAGTGCTTAAGACATTAACATCCGTATCTCGAAGCAATTGAACTTTGTGTAAGAATTTAAGTGGATCAGTATACTGACAATCTAAGTGAATCGTTTAAAACTTAAAATGAAATCAAGCTTAACGGTGTTAGTGATTTGTCTCATAAACTGATATGATCCTCTTGCACAAACTCACAAAAATATTGTCTGTAAATATTTCTTTAATGCATTTTCATTACATTCAAAAATCCAAAAAGATTTTCAGTGTGTTTTAGCATAAATTTTGAAAAATCCAAAAAGATTTTCGACAACTGATTTTGGAGAGCTGATTTTCAAAATTCCGAGTGCTAAACATGATGAACAAATGGTTTGGGTGAAAGTATTTGAGGATTGTTGAAATGAAATGAGAAAAGGTTTTGAAATAAAAACGTTATTCCTGCAAGTGGTAAATTAGATTTGAAAATCTTATCCACAAATGGTTATCAGAAAATTTATTTTTGGGTAGAGAGTTATGCAGGTTGAACAGGTTCCGATACCTGAGTTAGATTAGTGCCAGGTTACGATCTAAGAACATGTGGAAAGTGAATTCCAGACTACGATCCCAGTCTAGTGAAAGGGGGAGTCTGAAGACATCGAGAGGGAGTCTGAAGATAGTAGAGCCAGATTCAGATCCTGAAGATTACGAGAAAGAGTAAGAGATTCATTGAGGATGCTTACAATGGAGAATTTTTGAAGAAAGTGAACAGACTGATAAAGACTGAAGATGCGAAGACTCGACACTGAAGACTCGTCAACATCTGAGGGGGAGTCTGTTGGTGCATACATCTGTCGACTTCGTCTTATATCGAGTCTCAGTTTCGTTGCGGATCTGAACAAGCGTGACATCATATATGTGACATCACAATTTTACATCATTACATCATGCATACAAAAGGACAAAATTGAATGTAGAATTTATGTTTGACCGTTTGAATGTGCTTGTAACCGTTTGAGAAGGGTTGACCGTTTGAATGGGTGGTGACCGTTTGAAAGTGGTGACCGTTTGAAGAGTGGTGTGTCACCTTCAAACGGTCAGGGGTCTCTCCTATAAATACCCTTCAAACTTTCATCATTTGTAACTTTCCGGCTTGTGCAACGAAGTGCTGCCGAAGTGTTGTTAGGTTGTAAAACGTCTACAAATCAATCATACAACAGTTTAATGAGTAAATCTAGCTGAATTGCACTCTACACGTCTGTTTCCGCCTTTCGTGTTGAGATAAACTCTTCTGAACGACTCGTTCGGGTCAGAAAACGATCCTACAAGTGGTATCAGAGCTCAGGAGGAAGAGTTCTTGCCAATTTCAGCTCGATTTCAGCAAAAATTTCTGTTTCTACTCCATTCTTCACGTTTTTTTTTTCAAAATTTAACGAAATTTTTCGGATAAAATGAACTGATTTTTGCTCATAACAAGCGAAATTATGTTTTAATCAATCTGTAAAAGTTTCAGGCTTAAATTCAAAGTAAAACTCAATCTATTTGATAAAAAACGACCGGTTCGTTTGAAGGTGCGTCCAGTTTACATGAACAGGAACTTTGAACTCAGATCTATAGCGATTTAGTGGATGTTTTTGATTGATATACACATCATTGTGATCGGAATTCAGTGTAGTATAATCCTTGAACATATCAGACCCTAATTCGAAGTAAAAGTGGTAAAAATGGCTTGGAAACTGGTGTCCGTTTGAACGAGCCCAGCACCTGACCGTTTGAAACTGCACCTGACCGTTTGAAACTGCCACCTTACCGTTTGAATTTGGACATGACCGTTTGAAACATGGTGCCCGTTTGAAAGTGTTTCAGTATTTCACATGATTGTTCATCGAATATTGTGTAACATTGAATTCGAGGTGTCAGTTTGTTGGGACTAAAAATCACGAGTCAGTCACATGATTGCTTTATTCAAGATTTGCATGTGAAAGTTTTAAAGTGTGTCATGAGGTCACGTGAATGCTTGGTTCAAGAATAGTATGGGAATTAAGTAATCTTCATTAAAGTTGTCGGCCTTTGAGAAATTTTTGTCGGATATTAGTTTGCATGTGTTTTATTGGCCCAAGAAGTGCATGTGATCATTGAATTGTATCTGCCCAATAAAATGATTAAGTGATATACATGAGATATGCATTAAGTGATCTGATCATGTAATCCGCATAATAACGGTCCAATCAGAAACAAGTGTCGGCCACTAAATTTAAAGGCCCAATTAGAAGACTTGTCTTAATCGAGATATAGGTTGTTGCATGTGATTTGGGATTGAATTTACATTGCGGCCCAATCAATTTTGAGAATAGTTATTGGTGTTGTCAGCCCGTGTGATATTTTCATCAGCTCAAGAACTCTCATTTCTATTATTTTTGTTAAAGGTTAAATTAGATTGTGTCATCTTTAGTTGTTGTCAGGCAGCTCAGTGTGCATGTGAAGTTTTTTATTATTGTCGGAATTGATTAGTGTGTACATGAGATATGTCCGTTTGAATGGATTGAAAGTCAAGAATCGTCACATCAAAGTCATACGGTTCAAAGCAATCCAGTCAAATCACTTGAAACAGTTCAGGTCGTGTCTTTGTATACCGAGGTCATTGGAAAAGGTCGTTTGATTTTGATCCGGGTCATAGCAGTCCGTACAGTGTGTCAACCTTCAGTCCGCATAGTTTTGTCAACTTTCAGTCCGCACAGAATATTCACCAGTTCGAGTACCAGTCTTATTCTGTTAGTTGATAATTCTTTAAACTGATTGTATTTTTATTTGTTTGTTGTCAGGTATTTTTACAAGGCGATACAACTCATTTGAAAATCTGAATCATGGACAACGATTTTTACAACGCGTTTGCTACTGCGACTACTCCGGTTTCTATTGCTCAGAATATGAACTTGGAAAATGAAACCGGAACATCACAGAAACCACCAAAGCTCTTGGATATTGATGATTACAATGCGTGGTCTGAACGGTTTGGAAATTGGGTTGAAGCTTATCACTTGGATGCATGGGATCACACTGAAGAACTATATGAAAAGCCCACAAGGAATGGTATTCAGTTAACAGTCAGAGAAATGAGTGCTGATGAGAAAAAGAAGTATAGAGATGAAAAATTGATGGTGAGTCTACTTCAACAAGCAATTAAGGAGGACATTTTGATTTTGCTTCAACATGATGGAAGTGCTTATTCGATCTGGACTGAATTAGAAGCAAAATCTGTAGGAAGTGATGATATGCTTAAAAACAAGATGTCTCTCATGAAGAAAGAATTTGATCTTTTTCGAGGTTTAAAATCTGAAAACACCAAGCAAATTATTGAAAAATATTGTAACTTGGTGAGAAATATGTCGAAATTGGGAATAAAAAAGGATACTGATGAGCTGATTGAGAAACTTACTGATGCACTACCACATGAGACTTGGGGAACTTTCCTGATGATGCTGAGGAACAATCGGAAGGAATATAAAAAGTTAACATTGGGAGAGTTCATCAAACACCTGGAAGCTCAAGAGATGGAGCAGAGGAAGATTGCTCGAATGAAGAATTATGATGGAGAACAAGACATCAGCTTGTACTTTAAGAGTGGTGTTAGTGAAAAGACAAATCTCTCTCCAAAGGTTTCAACTATTCACAAGGACTTTTGGTACACACTTCGACTTTCAGGACTAGGCTCTCGCCTCGACTTTGGGCGATTGGCACACATCCCTCTAGCCACTGTGTGACCTCAAGTCGTTGGAGTCCGTCGAGCCTTTGGTGAGAGTTTTGTTAAAAACAAAATAGGGCACGGAACAAGTCATCAAGGTTCAGGTTTCACCCCTGACTTAATAACCTTGTTCCTAATTTGATAAAAATAGAGAGGGAAATCTGTGTTACAGTATGAATTTCACTCCTGTTTTAACGTAAATCCTCCTGTTTGTAGATAGAAATGCGGGTCGAACAAGTGGTTTAGTCGAGAGTTTGCGGTTTTCACACCTAATCTCGACTTAATCACTCGTTCATTTTCGAAAATTTAGAGTGCAGTGATGGTGTAGTGTAAGCAAGTATAGTGAGAAATGGCAAGTAAGCTTGTACATAACCCTTCAGGACATGCACAAGTCGGTCTGTTGGTACTTAACTATAGACTAGGTCATTCTAAGACATCGACCCGGACTAAGTCGAGTCTTGCCTAATTCCCTATAGTTATGGTTCTGATACCAATCTGTCACACCCCAACCGATGGCGGAAACATCGGGGCGTGGCACTGAGCGAAACAGATTGTCCAGAAGTTTCCATAACAACTACGATTACCAATTATTTAAAAGCATCACGTCCCATACCATGACATAATAAGTAGCATAGTTATTACAGACAAAATCAAGACAAGTAGTTGTGTTCCGACAACTCAGATTTCAAAATAGACAATTTATTTATTTGTTTCTAGGACTCTTTCCTAGCCTCAATTTCATCACACAGCAACAAGGCGTCCTAGCATCTTATGCACCTGCCACATACGTTAAAGTAACAGTCAATACACATAGTGTAAAGGTGAGCATACAAGTTTAATAATAGCATAGTAGAGTTCGAAATCGATTACGCATAACCAATACGTACAACGTGTGATGTGAAGCACGTTAGTTATCGACATGATCCTATCGATACCAATGACTGCCAGTTGACTGCCCAAGGCAGTTCGTAATACATATTCACCACTGTGAACCATGTAATTAATTGTCCTTAATAACCCCTGAGTGAACAGGTGCTGAGTCTAAACAAATAGTACTATCGTTGCTAAGGCAGGTAGACAACAATCTCTGTGTAAACATAACAAACAAGCATTCATCGAGTCACGTATAACATACAGTAGCAGTTAGCTTTAAAGTATTGCATAGTGTGGTTGATGTGATTTAGAATAAGTAACGTATGTACCACCCAAAAGTGCGTAAAGCAAAAAGGGTTCGAGTATACTCACAGCTATAGAATTGTGGATTGAAGGGAGCGCTTATAGTGGAATTAGCCTGAACAGTTAACGATAACATAAACGATAAGCAGCGCGTAAAACGATTCAAGTGTACCAAGGATCGGATGGTAATCCGATCAGATGGCAATCCGATCGGATGGCCATTCGATTGGATTGTCACCTTGCTTGGTGAGGACGTGTTTGTGTATAATGGTTTGACTTTTGAAGTTTTCGTTGTAGCATTCTGAAGATAGAGAAGTATCTCTACCCTTCAGGTCGGTCGATCAAACGGTCATTCGATCGGACGGCAATCCGATTGGCGAGGCTTCTTAGTGTGAGAACAAGTTCACAGCAGGACGGTCACTCGATCGGATAGCAATCCGACTGGGTGGCTATCTTGTGTAAAAATTGTTTAAGTACCAATGTCCTAGACATCACACGATCGGACGGCCGCTCGATCAGATGACAATTCGATCGGACGGTAATCCGTTCAACGTCCAAGTCCTTGAATAGTTTGAATGAAAGTTTAAGTGAGGAACCAAAGTGCAACCCGATCGGACGGCCAGTCGATCAGATGGAAATCCGATCGGACGACAGTCCGTTCCGACGTCCTGATCGTCTTGTCACTTGATTCTGCTTGAAGTTTTGTAGTTTGAACGAGACGTTTTGATACCTTGCTTGAACAGTCAGAACTCTTATCTCATTCCAAGTGACCCGACCGAACAGGAATCACCCAAGTACATTCGGTTCACGGTTCGAGTCGGTTGTTCATGTTCAAACACGAAATCAACATCTCTCGGATGGAATTCAGATCTAGAACTGATACATCCCTACAAATGAGTAGAAGATCAGAACAAGCTCTGATTCCATTGGGTTTGAGTGCACTGAGTGTAAAAGAGTTGAAAGAAAGTTAGAAAACCATCTTTCAATCCTTTTCACCGTGATTATGTTCAGTTCTATGCAAGATCTTTGTTCATTCATGTGGAAATCATTTAGATCTAAGTTGTTCTTGGTGGAATGAGGCCAAAACATGAAGTTCATAAGAACACCATGGTGACATCATCCTAGAACACCTCAAATCCACTGATTTCTCGGTTAAAAGTTGAGATTCAAAAGATAGAAATGTGTAGGAGTGCATGTAGATCAAGAATGTATAAGATTTAGGTTGAAAACTTACAAGAATTGGGAGAAATCGGAAGAAATGCGTGCTGGAGCGAGTTGGTCGAGCAAGAGAGCTGTCACCATCAAATGAGGTAACAACTGGGGTATTTATAGGGTTTCCCAAAATGGAAAGTGGCTGGTCGATCGGGTGGTAGCCCGATCGGGTGGCAACCCGATCGGACGGCAATCCGATCGGTTGGCCACTCGACCCTTGAGTTCGGCGCGATGAGTTTTGTCGTTTCATTTCGCGCCTAATGCGTTGCGATGCGATTCGAGAGAGCGATGCGATAGAATTGCCCATTAAATTACTTTTAATCCCAACTACTATATCTAACATACAATCATCCTAATTAACTTGCGATTAGCGTCTGCGATTCGATTGCGTTTCAATTGATTACCACAAACATAATATAAGTAAACATGCACAAGTAACACGTAAGTAGCACACACACGTAAAACAATATCCAAACACGTAATTCGAGTTGCGAGTGCGATTAAGTCGATTAGTGATTAATATGCGATTAAACCTCGATTATTAACAAGTACTCCACATAATACAGCTAATGCGATAAAATAAATAGATTATCTACAAGTCAAGAAGTCAAAACAGGAGTTGAGCAAGGAGTGACAGATCGCAATTAGCAATCTTTTCTTCCTTTGACTTAAGTCTTGACTTTGACTTTGACTTCTGAAACACGGGGTGTTACACCCACCTCTACCACTCCCCAAACCCTCCTTCTCCACTAGGGTTGTTAATGAGTCGAGTCGATCCAAGCCAGACCCAGCTCAAGTTGGGCTAGAATTCAAAATGAGCTAGCTTGGCTCGAGCTCGAATTCTAAATCGAGTTGAACTTTTGGGCTCGAGCTCGAATCGAATAAAGCTCGAGCCAACCCGGCTCGATTTAGCTCTATCTAACAATGAACCATCAAGTTTACTAACCTAAAAATCACTCAAACGTTAAACTTTATCTAACATGAAGACCATAGTTACAGTGTAATTTAACTAAATGGTTATATGTGCAAGTTATAGTTAGGCCAAAGGACCAAATATGCAACTACAACTTGTTAAATCTTTGCTTTGGCTTCACCTTGGATTTTACAGGGGAGGTGCTCTCTAAGGGTATGCGTTCTAGCGATGTCAGACAAAAAATGGGCTTGAAAGAATTCAACAAAGAACCATGTTTATAGAAACATGTTGATGGAGTAAGCACCATTACTATGAGTCATACTCATATCATTTCCACTATTGGGGTTTAAAATTTCATAAGATGCAATATTTGGGTTTTCCAACACAACATGTATATACGTATGATCAAACATTCAAGAACAACAACTTTAAACATATACATGAACTCCAAGAACAAGATAAAACATCACTATGAAGATTAACAAAAACAATCATCACATCTCCTTTCATGTTATCACATATTCATTAGCTTCAACAAAGTTTAAGCAACACAAATGTTTAGCCCATAAGGCTCGTAACTACTAGATCAACTACAAGAAGGCTTAAATTGTTCATAATGTAATAAGTAAGCGAACCGAGTGAACCTTCAATTGATTAAGTCTTCTTCAAAGCCCCTCCTTGGCTCCAACAAGCTTCCAAGTCCAGATTTTTGAGAGAAAACTTCACCAAAATGCTCTAACTCCCTTGCAAATGAGCTTGAGACCCGTATTTAAGTTGTTTGCCATTTGACACGACCATGCCACCTTTTGGCACGGTCGTATGTGGCATATCTGGCAGTTTGCTGGAATGTTCTGTTTTTGCTCCATTTTGCTCCAAAAGCCTCCGTTTCAACACCGGGCCGGAGCCCAGACCTGTATTTTCACAAGCAACTCAACTGAGTACCAAAATCAATGAAAATACAAAGAGTTCTCGCATAAACGGGGCATATTTGACGTTTTAAAGATGTATAAATTCTTATACATCAATGACCCACTTTTTTCCGTTTTATCACTTTTGGGTGCAATATATATATATAGGGTTAGGTTCATTAGTGAACATCCCCTTTGGTTGTGAACTTAGTGAACCAATCCGAGCCATTCATTTATTTTTTAGTTGAAAAGGATAGGATTGTAATTTTACATTTAAAATAGTATTATCTCGTTATTTTTCATTAATCCAAATCAGTTACAGTTCCTATTTTTTTTGTGAAACTAATACATATTTTAAATTATAATAAGATTCCAATCGTAATCCATCCAGAAATTAATCAACAGTTTTCCTTTTCCCTGATCACAACACAGTTTCTTATTCATTCTTTCTTTTTTACTTGAAACTGCACTCATATCACATGAAACTGTACACCTTTGTACAATGAACTTTACAACTGTTTTACAAAGAACTGTACATATGTGTACAAGAGTTTGTGCAGTTCTATAAATAGTCTGTACACATGTGTACAATGAACTTAACACCTGTTTACAAGAAACTGTACACCTGTTTATAAAGAATTGTGCATCTGTGTACAAGAGTTTGTACGGTTCTATAAATAGTCTATAGACCATTTTCTGTCCATACATATGCACATAAACACGATCATGTATTTTATTAAAGATTACGAGGAAAATGGAGTGGTATATGGGTAAATATTTGTTCAGATTCTCTCTTTGTACATAAACACGAAGGTTTACACATGTGTAAATTATAATAGTTAAATAATAAGCATAGATATCAAAGTTTACACATGCGTAAATCATAATAGTAAAAAAATAAGTATAAATATAAATATAAATGTTTACACATGTGTAGTTTTAAAAATAAATTTATAACAACTCTTCATATGTTTTTACACATGTGTTGAACATCCTAAGTATAAAAAAATTAGCGCAACAACACCTGTAAAGTTAAATATCAGTCGGGCAACAAAGGATAATTGTACAAATTATGAAGTTTTTGTGTTGCGTCATATGGAACTATTAGTGTTTATGGGAGTTACACAAGAAAAATTGATTTTGGTTTTAGCGAAAATTTCTTTCTGGTACAAACATACTTAAAGAAAAGGTGTTGCCGAAAGCTTGGGAACTTGATCAAATGAGCAACAACTACGCATAATGTTTTATTTTATTTTTTTTGGTACTTAGGCTGGAGGGTGTGGGGGCGCCACCCAAGCCAGCTGGGCATCTATAGCGTCCCACGACGCTATCGGACCACACCCCCGGCACTATGTCGGGGCGCCATTGAAGGCTCGCGAGCATGGTAACGGGCTTCATTTGCTTGGATCGAGGAGCATTTAAACATTTGACCGTTGAAAACGGTCATAATTTAAAAAAATATTTTCCATTTTATTTATAAATTAACACTATAAATACCCACTATTCTTTAACTTTTTTACCTCATTCCTCTCACTTTCTCCCTCACTTTTTATACAATTGTCACACCCCAACCGATGGCGGAAACATCGGGGCATGGCACTGAGCGAAACAGATTGTCCAGAAGTTTCCATAACAATTATCATCACCAATCAATTTAAAGTAACATGTCCCATACCATGTCTTAAAGGGTAAAACAAATTATTACAGACAACATCTAGGCAAATAGTTCTATTCCGACAACTCAGATTTTTCAAATAGAGCAATTGTTTATCTGCTTCTAGAGACTCTTGATTTCATTTGTACAGACAACTATTTGTTGGCCTCTAGAGCCTTATTCTAGCCTCGATTTCCTAGCAGATAAGCATCCTAAGCACCTGTCACATACGTTAAAATAACAGTCAATACACATAGTGTAAAGGTGAGCATACAAGTTTGATAATAGCATATAGAGTTCGAAAGCGTTACGCATAACCAGCACGTACACAGAGCGAAATGAGGCATGTTAGTTATCAACATAGACCTATCGATACAATGACTGCGGGTTGACTGCCCAAGGCAGTTCGTAATACATGATCACCACTATAATCCATGCAAATAATTGTCCTTAACAACCCCCGCGTGAGCGGGTGCTGAGTCCAAACTATAGTACTATCGTTGCTAAGGCAGGTAGACAGCATTCCATGTGTAAACATAACAAACAAGCATTCATTAAGCCACATATAACATACGGTAACGATTAGCATTTAAATAGTATTGAGTAGTGTGTTCGATGTGATTTAGAATAAGTAACGTATGTAACACCCAAAAGTGCATAAAGCAAAAAGGGATCGAGTATACTCACAGCGATGATGGATTGAAGGGAGCGCTTAGAGCGAAATTAGCTTGATTAGAATGATAGCATAACGATAAGCGACGCGTAAAACGATGCAAAGTTTAAGTGGCTCAGACAGCAGTGCGGTCGAATGGTAGTCCGGTCGGACAGCCAGTCGTACGGATGGCAATCCGTTCGGATGGTTATCCGGTCGAACGGTAGTACGGTCGGATGACTATTCGAGTGGATTATTTCTTCCTATGAGAAGGATGTGTTTGTGTATGATGGCTTGAACTTTGAAGTTTTTGTTGTAGCATTTTGAAAACACAGAAGTAACTCTATCCTTCAAGTCGGTCGATCGGACGGTCAGCCGTGCGGACGACAATTTGCTCGGATGGTTATCCGGTCGGACGGCGACTCGAGTGGTGAGATTACTTTAGTGAGGACAAATTCACAATAGGGCGGTCACTCGGTCGGATGGTTGTTCGACCGGGTGGCATCCTTGGTGCATTGAACATGTTGAAAATTGTTAAAGTCCAAGTATCTCATGATCCGAAGAGTAATCCGGTCGGATTGTAGTCCGGTCGGACAACAGTTCGTTCAACACTCAAACTTTAGATAAGGTTGGTTAAGTGTGGGACCCATGGTGCAAGCCGTTCGGATGGCTGTCCGTTCGGACAGTAGTCCGGTCGGATAGCACTCCGTGCTAGTTAATCCGTTCGTCTTTCACTTGGTCGTTTTGATTGTTTGTAGTTTTATCGAGACGTTGTGACAGTGTGTTCACCAACAGAACCCCATCTTGACCCAAGTGGCTCGATCAAACAGGAATCACCCTAGTTCGACCAGTTAACCGGTTCAAGACGGTTGCTCTTGTTTAACCCGAAATCGGTGATCTCGTGTGTAGAATCCAGATCTTGAACTAGCACAACACTAAGAATGAGTATGAGACTACATCAAAGCCCGATTCTATCGGTTTTGAGTGCATTGAGTGTAAAAGAGTTGAAAGAAAGTTAGGAACCAACTTTCAATCCTTTTTCACCATAAATGTGTTTAGATCTATGCAAGATCTTTGTTTATTTGTGGGGAAATCGGTTAGATCTAAGTTGTTCTTGGTGGCTTGAAGCCAAAACATGAAGTTCATAAGAACACCATGATGACGTCATCCTAGAACACCTCAAATCTAGTGATTTCACGGTTAAAAGTTAAGACTCAAAAGATAGAAAGGTGTAGGAGTGCGTGTAGATTAAGGAAGTACAAGATTTAGGACGAGATCTTACCGAAATTGAGAGAAATCGAAGAAAAGGTGAGGAGCACGAGCTGGTCGGACAGAGAGTTGCCCAAAAGTAGAAAGAATGAAAGTGACAGGAGGTATTTATAGAGTTCCAAAAGAGGAAAGAGGCAGGTCGGTCGGATGGCATCTCGCCCGGATGACTGTCTGGTCAGATGTCATCTCGGTCTGATGGCAACCTGGCACCATGATCAAGTGGCAGCCCGGTCGGATGGCAATCCGGCCGGATGGCACTTGGTTCGAGTGCGCGGCGCGATGATGTTTTAATTGAAGGACACTCGCATCTGAAGATGACGGGAGTTGAACGAATTATGGATATGATGATGGAACGGTACGAGGTATGACAGGAAGAGCATACTCATCAAGGACCAAAATCGCGTAACGGTCGCGAACAAGGTTAATAGCAAGGAACGCCCGTAGGGGCAAACATTACCAGGTGCACATTTTAAATAATCGCACAATTAGCAATATGCAACAAACACGTAGAGAATGATTGTTGCATGGGTAAATTAGAAACTTGGAAAGCCTGAACAGAAATACATATCCAGGATATAATTTCCAAGAAAACTGAATAGAGGCGTTACTTGCATAGGGCGTGAGGTGAAAACTATAAAAAGGTCGTGTACGTCATGTGTTAAATCGCTTACTCTGGCCAAGTAAGTAGTGGCATATGATACCACGAGTTTCTTATAGTGGACACATTTACATCCGATGTAGTAAGGGCGGAGTAAATGGGACTAATTAAAAAGTACCCAAATAAATCAGATAAGCAAAATATTTGATAATAATGTAAACGCACAACCGAGTGACTGAAGCGTATTACATCAGGACAATGAGCCCGAGCGAAGGGACAAAGAAGCATGTAAAATGATTTAGACAAGTATTGGGAGGGAGTGTACTTACACTCGAACCCAGAAAACGCAAGCATGTAAAATGATTTAGACAAGTATTGGGAGGGAGTGTACTTACACTCGAACCCAGAAAACGCAAGCATGTAAAATGATTTAGACAAGTATTGGGAGGAAGTGTACTTACACTCGAACCCATAAAACGCGAGCATGTAAAATGATTTAGACAAGTATTGGGAGGGAGTGTACTTACACTCGAACCCAGAAAACGCAAACATAAAAAAAATGATTTAGACAAGCAATGGGAGGGAGTGTACTTACACTCGAACCCGGAAAATGCAAATATGTCCCTTAACGGGTCATTTTTGTAAAACGTCGAACTTAAAGACAAAGTCAGAATATAAATATGAAGCGAGGTCTTAATGCATACCGGGAGGTTTGCAATAATAACGATTACGGTAAAACACCCGGTTGATGGGTAAGAATTAAACACATGCGTAAACCGAGAAACGAGAACACGAATTTAAAGTCAAAAGACTCGGATTATGAGTTATGACTAAAAGACCATAAAATTTCGTAAACAGAAATTCTGATAATTATATTCAACTATTTTGAGATTGAACGGGTTGAATAAAGTATAATGCTTGAAGGCGTAAGTAAGCGCAAGCCGGATAACGGTAAGCTTGAGACAAATAAATTTCAAACGTAAAAAGAGTGCTTTGACACCAAATATATATTTTAATAAGACACGAGTAAAAATAGTGATCTACGGGATCAACATAACCTTTAGGTTATAAACAAATGAGAGATCTACGGACTAAAACGACCCACGAGTCATGATTAGAAAGAAGTTATAAGGACTTCGCCCTAAAGAGGTGAATGTCTAATCAAAAATAGCCCATAAGGCTAAGTGATAAAAACCTACGGGTTAAATGGAATAAAGTGAGGAAATCAGTTAAGAATCCCCGCATAAAAACTAGGACTGCAAAGGATTAAATTACGGACTGTCAATATCCCGGTATGGATGATTGACACAAGTTAAAGAAAAGATCCTAAAACTAAAACTTCGGTTTTAGTAAGAAATAATGTTTTTTTTTTACAAACATAAATTCTGATAGGAATTTAAATAGTAAGCATGAAAGATACAAGTCTTGACACTGATAGGCGCAAGATGATACATTCGAAAAGTGATATTCTCAAAAATGAAAGGTTGATACAAATTAAACATGATGTGACACGATCACGGTTAGTAAATGTAATGTGAATTAAAATCACATTATAACCAAGCAAGTGATAAAAGTAACTGAACTAATAAGACTAGTTAATGAGACCAGTTAAGGTCACCAATTCAAATCAAGAAATTTGGTTTGCTTGTAAGCGGTAGAGTCGGTATAGCTGAACTGAATAGATAAATTTGAAAACAAAAGAATTTGTTGCTAAAAGTGAAAGATTTCACTAAAGATCTTTAAACGGGTCAAAGTAACGGATTCATAAGAAATTTGATGGTATATGAAAGCGATGGATATCGCTAAGTTAACTAAACTAGTGGAAATAACGAGACTACGTTATTTCGAAGTTACATTATGTCATATGAGATATGTAGAGGTTCTGTAACCAAAAAGACATTACCATAATTTTCTGGTAATGCTAACAATTGGTTAAAGTAGGAGTAATGCTTAAGAGATTACTCAAGTCAAACGCATTGGGTTTAGAAACTCAATGAACTAGATAAGCAAGGTTTCGAGGACGAAACCTCTTTAAGGGGGGTAGACTTGTAACACCCCGAAAACGGGTTTGGTAATTAACCCATGTTAATACTAAAAGACGGGTAAAGTGCCGCTAGTAGTAAAAATAACCCGGTAAATATTCGGGATTTAATAAGAAATCCTAATATTAAATACAAGCGAAACAAAGTTTTAATGAATTGAGTTTATAAGAGCCCGAGTTAACGGGACTTAAAATACTACGGATTATAACTCCCGGAACCCACCAAGTAACTAGGAGTATTAACCTAGTTAGTTAATGTCTTGACAGAATAGAACTAATGTGGCTAAGATACCCTTTAAATAACTTGTGTAAAGTGAAGGGACTAAACATGGACAATTGAATTAAAGTTTCAATTAAATAAAGTAGTAAACACAAAACACACACATACGTGGTGTGTGTTCTGCGATTTCAACCAGACAAGGAGGAGGTCCCAAGCTTTAACCCTAAAACACAGAAAATCAACAAATTGAAGCTCAAATCAAAACCCAAATCGATGCATGAACGCATATAAATGATCACCTAGTCGTGGGGATCACAAGGTATGTCGAATTTTCAGATTTGGTGATACTTTGAGATTATGATGAACAATCATAATCGAAATTCTGGAATGAATGTTAAATCTATGAGTGTTATTTTGATTATATCTTGGTTTAGAAGCAAACCCTAGTAGAAATCTTGATGAATTGTTGTCAAACAAGGGATTTGATAATTACCCTATTATGAGCTAAGTGGGTTTTGGTTGAATTGATGAAATTGATGTTCTAATGGTGTTTATAAACATCATACTAACTCATAAGAATGAACTACTTGAGCAAATTAGAGATTTTGTTAAGAGTTCATAAGTAACTAGAAGTGGGTCTAGACATAAGAGTTAAACCATGATTTTGATGATCAAAGTGGGTATATGCTTATAATGACTGAAATTTACATGTTGATTTATCATTACTTGAGGTAGGAATTTGATGACATGTTAGTTAATTTGTCACCTCAAAAGATGATGTTCACTAAGTGGTGATTTTGATGTTAATCTTGGTAAAAATAACTAGTTAGGAACTAGTTAGTAAATATGTAAAATTATGCACATTAGGTGTTTGTTAAAATGCCTAAATGGGAACTAAGTGTTGATAATGTGCCTAATTGAGTCTTGTGAACTTGATAGTGCAATCATATGTGTTAATTGGTGATTTGACTTTTAAATAGTCAAACCGACCATTAATAAGATCGAATGGTAATTGTGATAGAAAATATGTAAGATGGAATAGTCATAATTAACGATGACTAATATAACCGTCTTACGAATTATGATGATAGTTTGACGCTTGACAAGCTAGGTGGAGGCTTGGAAAGGAAGCGGGTCAAACGAAGCAAGTATGAAGGAAAAGCGTAATTCGGATGCAAGGTAAGTATAGCTTACACTAGTCTTAAATTGTGGAATGTTTTCTTATCATATAAATTATGAATGAGATATCTAAACAATTGAAATATGATGTTCCGTCGTGTAGTCGAACGGAACAAGAAAATCAAAGATGATAGAAACCATAATAATGGTTAAAAAGAAGTAAATCGATAATTTGGTCATATTATGTCGAAAGCAATACACGGTTTATAATTAAAATGACCGTACGGTGTTAAACGGGAAGAGTCATGTAGAGGAGATGATAATAAATATCATCTCGCAAAGATAAATGGTCAATTCGGCCAAACGGGTCAAAAGGTGTAGACAACACCTTTTGACTATATAGACTAATGATTCTTTTGTCGAGTCATATGCTTACAGGAATAGATATCCAATGGATATTCGCATCGTTCTTAATTAGCAAATATAAAGCAAGGTATTAAAATTGGGTCTAATTGTTAATCCGAGCCAGGTACGCATATTTATGATGTATGTAAAAGTGCTAATTTGGTCGAATAATTGGTGATAGCCCTTCATTGTAAAAGAAGGACCAAAATCGACCAAAACGCCCTTGTAGGCTAAATTGAACAAACAACTCTTAGAGGTTGTTTGGAAAGGAGTCTTATGATTAAACAAAAGTTTAGAACGAGTATGGGTAGTGAAAGATGTAATTCTTGGGCCAAAAGACTCCATATGAGTCTTTGCCGTAAAATGATATTTCAAGGGGAATAAATCCGGAACACATAGATATCTACTTTAAATCCAACACACATTTAGTAGTGATGGAAGAGTACTAGATAAGAAATATAGGTTACAACGCTAGATTAGAATGAAAGCGAAATTGAGCTTAAAAGTGCTTAAAATATCCTTAACGGGTCAAAATAAGCATACTAGTGAAAACGGGTTTAATTTGTGTAATAAACCTATGATTAGAACCTAATACGGTATATCAAAATTATTTGATGAAGTGTATCAAATATAGGAATCAAATAAATACGTTTGTTTGATAAAATGCATAACCGGGACAAAATTTGGTATAAAGGGTAATAAGCCGAAGACTTATTAGTCTTAAATTTTGTTAAGCCGAATGTCGGATTTTAACCCCAAATGATGGAGAATCAAATTACAAACACGTAGGAAGAAACGGTAGGTCAAACGGATAAGCGGTTTGAAAGATACGAAAGATTTCGTGTCAAGTTACGGCAAAAATGAAAAGCTGGAATGCAGGGTCCACCGTAAATTACGGTGTCACCGTAATTTACGGTGGAGCTAATATATATTTACGGTAGGTTTCTACTGTTTTACGGTGGAACTTAAATAACCAGAGGCCACCGTAAATTACGGTTCCACCGTAATTTACGGTGGTGGCCAGACTGAAAACTTTGTTTTTGTTATAAATTGTTTCTCGGACTCGTTTAAATACGTTTTAAGCCCTGTATGACTAAGGCATTTCATGTTTATGAAATGTAGGTACACCTTGGATGCCGGAAGACGATCAAGCTCAACGAAGAACCGAACACGATAAAGACACACGCTTCCGCACTTTGCTACGTTGTAATTTTTAAACAACGAGTTCAACCACGTGATGTAGAATAACTCATGATTTGTAAAAGTTTCAACAAACCCGTATTTTTATAGCATGTGTAGTCTTAACTACACATCTAATCGTTGGTAATTACATACAAAATCGTTAATTAGTAACTAGGGTGTTACAAGTTGGTATCAGAGCCTTGGTTTAAGAGATCCGAGTATGGTGGGGAGGCACCATGCTTGGACTTAAACCTTATGCTCTTGACAAAGAATAGTGTTCGGTTCGAGGCTTGATCGCAAATCCGGTAAGTACAAGTACGTTAATAGTTAGTATGCTAGAGTGTTGTAAACAACACATAGAGCTATCGTGTGGTATATGTTACCCCAATTTAAATGATTGATATGGTTGACGAAAATACGCGCGTTGACGCGTATAGTAGAAAAATCCTTGTATTATAATACGGGCAATTATTGAAGCTGACATTACTAACTCTTGTGAATGTTTTAATTGAAGGACACTCGCGTCTGAAGATGACGGGAGTTGAACGAATTATGGATATGATGATGGAACGGTACGAGGTATGACAGGAAGAGCATACTCATCAAGGACCAAAATCGCGTAACGGTCGCGAACAAGGTTAATAGCAAGGAACGCCCGTAGGGGCAAACATTACCAGGTGCACATTTTAAATAATCGCACAATTAGCAATATGCAACAAACACGTAGAGAATGATTGTTGCATGGGTAAATTAGAAACTTGGAAAGCCTGAACAGAAATACATATCCAGGATATAATTTCCAAGAAAACTGAATAGAGGCGTTACTTGCATAGGGCGTGATGTGAAAACTATAAAAAGGTCGTGTACGTCATGTGTTAAATCGCTTACTCTGGCCAAGTAAGTAGTGGCATATGATACCACGAGTTTCTTATAGTGGACACATTTACATCCGATGTAGTAAGGGCGGAGTAAATGGGACTAATTAAAAAGTACCCAAATAAATCAGATAAGCAAAATATTTGATAATAATGTAAACGCACAACCGAGTGACTGAAGCGTATTACATCAGGATAATGAGCCCGAGCGAAGGGACAAAGAAGCATGTAAAATGATTTAGACAAGTATTGGGAGGGAGTGTACTTACACTCGAACCCAGAAAACGCAAGCATGTAAAATGATTTAGACAAGTATTGGGAGGGAGTGTACTTACACTCGAACCCAGAAAACGCAAGCATGTAAAATGATTTAGACAAGTATTGGGAGGGAGTGTACTTACACTCGAACCCATAAAACGCGAGCATGTAAAATGATTTAGACAAGTATTGGGAGGGAGTGTACTTACACTCGAACCCAGAAAACGCAAACATAAAAAAAATGATTTAGACAAGCAATGGGAGGGAGTGTACTTACACTCGAACCCGGAAAATGCAAATATGTCCCTTAACGGGTCATTTTTGTAAAACGTCGAACTTAAAGACAAAGTCAGAATATAAATATGAAGCGAGGTCTTAATGCATACCGGGAGGTTTGCAATAATAACGATTACGGTAAAACACCCGGTTGATGGGTAAGAATTAAACACATGCGTAAACCGAGAAACGAGAACACGAATTTAAAGTCAAAAGACTCGGATTATGAGTTATGACTAAAAGACCATAAAATTTCGTAAACGGAAATTCTGATAATTATATTCAACTATTTTGAGATTGAACGGGTTGAATAAAGTATAATGCTTGAAGGCATAAGTAAGCGCAAGCCGGATAACGGTAAGCTTGAGACAAATAAATTTCAAACGTAAAAAGAGTGCTTTGACACCAAATATATATTTTAATAAGACACGAGTAAAAATAGTGATCTACGGGATCAACATAACCTTTAGGTTATAAACAAATGAGAGATCTACGGACTAAAACGACCCACGGGTCATGATTAGAAAGAAGTTATAAGGACTTCGCCCTAAAGAGGTGAATGTCTAATCAAAAATAGCCCATAAGGCTAAGTGATAAAAACCTACGGGTTAAATGGAATAAAGTGAGGAAATCAGTTAAGAATCCCCGCATAAAAACTAGGACTGTAAAGGATTAAATTACGGACTGTCAATATCCCGGTATGGATGATTGACACAAGTTAAAGAAAAGATCCTAAAACTAAAACTTCGGTTTTAGTAAGAAATAATGTTTTTTTTTTTACAAACATAAATTCTGATAGGAATTTAAATAGTAAGCATGAAAGATACAAGTCTTGACACTGATAGGCGCAAGATGATACATTCGAAAAGTGATATTCTCAAAAATGAAAGGTTGATACAAATTAAACATGATGTGACACGATCACGGTTAGTAAATGTAATGTGAAGTAAAATCACATTATAACCAAGCAAGTGATAAAAGTAACTGAACTAATAAGACTAGTTAATGAGACCAGTTAAGGTCACCAATTCAAATCAAGAAATTTGGTTTGCTTGTAAGCGGTAGAGTCGGTATAGCTGAACCGAATAGATAAATTTGAAAACAAAAGAATTTGTTGCTAAAAGTGAAAGATTTCACTAAAGATCTTTAAACGGGTCAAAGTAACGGATTCATAAGAAATTTGATGGTATATGAAAGCGATGGATATCGCTAAGTTAACTAAACTAGTGGAAATAACGAGACTACGTTATTTCGAAGTTACATTATAGACTAATGATTCTTTTGTCGAGTCATATGCTTACAGGAATAGATATCCAATGGATATTCGCATCGTTCTTAATTAGCAAATATAAAGCAAGGTATTAAAATTGGGTCTAATTGTTAATCCGAGCCAGGTACGCATATTTATGATGTATGTAAAAGTGCTAATTTGGTCGAATAATTGGTGATAGCCCTTCATTGTAAAAGAAGGACCAAAATCGACCAAAACGCCCTTGTAGGCTAAATTGAACAAACAACTCTTAGAGGTTGTTTGGAAAGGAGTCTTATGATTAAACAAAAGTTTAGAACGAGTATGGGTAGTGAAAGATGTAATTCTTGGGCCAAAAGACTCCATATGAGTCTTTGCCGTAAAATGATATTTCAAGGGGAATAAATCCGGAACACATAGATATCTACTTTAAATCCAACACACATTTAGTAGTGATGGAAGAGTACTAGATAAGAAATATAGGTTACAACGCTAGATTAGAATGAAAGCGAAATTGAGCTTAAAAGTGCTTAAAATATCCTTAACGGGTCAAAATAAGCATACTAGTGAAAACGGGTTTAATTTGTGTAATAAACCTATGATTAGAACCTAATACGGTATATCAAAATTATTTGATGAAGTGTATCAAATATAGGAATCAAATAAATACGTTTGTTTGATAAAATGCATAACCGGGACAAAATTTGGTATAAAGGGTAATAAGCCGAAGACTTAGAAGTCTTAAATTTGGTTAAGCCGAATGTCGGATTTTAACCCCAAATGATGGAGAATCAAATTACAAACACGTAGGAAGAAACGGTAGGTCAAACGGATAAGCGGTTTGAAAGATACGAAAGATTTCGTGTCAAGTTACGGCAAAAATGAAAAGCTGGAATGCAGGGTCCACCGTAAATTACGGTGTCACCGTAATTTACAGTGGAGCTAATATATATTTACGGTAGGTTTCTACTGTTTTACGGTGGAACTTAAATAACCAGAGGCCACCGTAAATTACGGTTCCACCGTAATTTACGGTGGTGGCCAGATTGAAAACTTTGTTTTTGTTATAAATTGTTTCTCGGACTCGTTTAAATACGTTTTAAGCCCTGTATGACTAAGGCATTTCATGTTTATGAAATGTAGGTACACCTTGGATGCCGGAAGACGATCAAGCTCAACGAAGAACCGAACACGATAAAGACACACGCTTCCGCACTTTGCTACGTTGTAATTTTTAAACAACGAGTTCAACCACGTGATGTAGAATAACTCATGATTTGTAAAAGTTTCAACAAACCCGTATTTTTATAGCATGTGTAGTCTTAACTACACATCTAATCGTTGGTAATTACATACAAAATCGTTAATTAGTAACTAGGGTGTTACAACATAACATAAATAAACATGCACAAGTAACACATAAGGCACACACACGTATACAATAACCAAGATGCGTAATTCGAGTTGCGAGTTCAATTGCGATTCGATGTCGGTTAAATTGGATTGATTAGCGTTTTAGTTGACTTTATCGCATTGTTACTTCCTATAGTTCACGGTCGTAAGTCGATTAAATAGCAAACAACGTACGTCGATTATTGTAATTATTGACACTTACTCCACATAATACAGCTAAAATAAACACATATAAGAAATTCACTACTAGTCAAGTCGCGCGAAATCGGTCGTTAACTTTGATCTTGACTTTGACTTTGACCTCAGAAACACGGGGTGTTACAGCCTCCCCTAGTTGATGGAATTTCGTCCCGAAATTAGGCCGAAGCCGTAACGAAAAACTGCGGGTACTTCGCCTTCATGTCGCTTTCGAGTTCCCAAGTGAACTCTGCGCCTCGTTTGCCTTCCCATCGGACTTTCACTATAGGAATGCACGAGCGTCTGAGCTGCTTGGTTTGGCGATCCATGATTTCGACAGGCTTCTCCACGAAGTGTAGTGTTTCGTTTACTTGAAGGTCGTCGAGAGGTACAATTAAGTCATGCTCAGCCAGGCACTTTTGAAGGTTTGACACGTGGAAAGTCGGGTGGACGTTACTAAGTTCCTCCGGTAGTTCGAGTCTGTAGGCGACTTTTCTGATCCTTTCCAGAATCTTAAAAGGTCCAACATATCGAGGAGCTAGTTTCCCTTTCTTGCCAAATCTGACCACACCCTTCCAAGGTGATACCTTTAGGAGTACGTAGTCGCCAACGTCAAATTCAAGGGGCTTTCGTCGTCTATCGGCATAACTTTTCTGTCGACTTCGAGCTTTCAACAAGTTGTCTCGAATTTGGAGGACTTTGTCAGTCGTTTCTTGTAATAGCTCAGGACCGCTTAATTACGAGTGACCGATCTAGTGCCACACAATAGGCGATCGACATCTTCTTCCATTTAAAGCCTCGAATGGTGCCATTTGAATGCTGGAATAATAACTGTTGTTGTACGAGAATTCGACTAACGGCAGGTATGTATCCCAATTACCACCGAAGTCTATGACACATGAACAGAGCATGTCTTCAAGAGTACGAATCGTTCTTTCAGTCTGACCGTCGGTTTGAGGGTGGAAAGCGGTACTTAGATTAAGCGATGTACCGAGAGCCGTCTGAAACGTTTCCCACAGTCGCGAGGTAAACCGAGCATCACGGTCAGAGATGATGTCATGAGGCGTCCCATGATTACAAATGATCTCGTTGGTGCAGATTCGGGCTAATCGTTCTACCTTGTAGTCTTCCCGTATTGGCAAGAAGTGAGCAGATTTGGTCAAACGGTCAACAACAACCCAGATGATGTCGTGACCTGATGACGTGTGCGGAAGCTTTGTTATGAAGTCCATAGCTATACTCTCCCACTTCCACATAGGGATAGGCGGTTGTTCGAGTAAGCCAGAGGGTCTTTGATGTTCAGCCTTGACTCTTGCACAGGTCAGGCATTTTCCAACGTAGAGGGCAATATCCCTTTTCATGCCCGGCCACCAGTACTTGTAGCGAAGATCCTGGTACATTTTGTCGGCACCGGGATGAATAGAATACCGGGATTTGTGGGCTTCGTCCATCAAAATCTGTCGCAGATCGGTCCGTTTAGGGATCCAAATTCGGTCCAGAAAGTGGAATATCTCATTCGACTAATTCACAAGCTGGGCTCCATCGTGGTAGATTCTTTCTTTCTTCAGAGTGCGTTCATTAAAACATGCATGCTGAGCTTCGCGGATGAGGGTTTCGAGATCGCATTGGGCTTGGATGTTACGAGTGCTGAGCAAATAACTCCGTCTGCTGAGCGCATCGGCAACAACATTTGCTTTGCCTGGGTGATAACGAATCTCACAGTCGTAATCGTTGAGAAGTTTTACCCATCGGCGTTGACGCATATTAAGTTCTTTATGATTAAAGATATGTTGTAGGCTCCTATGATCGGTGAAGATCGTACACTTGGTACCATATAGGTAGTGTCGCCAAATCTTTAACGCAAAAACAACAGCGCCTAGCTCGAGATCATGGGTTGTATAACCTTGTCTCGCTGCATAAGAACACAACCCAGACCAAGGTTGGAAGCATCACAATAGACAATGAAGTCGTTGTTTCCATCGGGCAATGTGAGAACAGGAGCATTGCAAAGCATGTGCTTGAGGGTTTGAAAAGCAGACTCTTATTCAGTTCCCCAAACAAAAGGCTTGTCTTTATGCGTGAAAGCGGTAAGTGGCACAACGATTTTTGAGAATCCTTCGATAAATCGTCGATAATAGCCCGCTAGTCCGAGAAAAGAACGGACCTCAGACGGGTTCTTAGGTGTAATCCAACTCTTAACGGCTTCAATCTTCGCGGGGTCGATGTGAATACCTTGACTATTTACGATGTGACCCAGAAACTGAACCTCTTCCAGCCAAAATTCACACTTGGAGAACTTGGCATAGAGTTGATTCCCCTGGAGTAGCTCGAGAACCAAACGTAGATGTTGCGCGTGTTCGGCTTTCGACTTGGAATAGATCAAGACATCGTCAATGAACACGATGACGAAACGGTTGAGATATGGTTTACACACGCGATTCATCAGATCCATGAAGACCGCGGGTGCGTTGGTTAAACCAAAAGGCATAACAACGAATTCGTAGTGGCCGTATCAAGTGCGAAACACGGTTTTGGGTATATCCTCCTCTTGAATGCGTAGTTGGTGATAGCCTGAGCGTAGACCGATCTTCGAGAAACACGTAGCACCTTGTAGCTGATCAAACAAATCGTCGATGTGAGGCAGGGGATAACGATTCTTGATAGTTAACTTATTCAATTCCCGATAGTCGATGCACATCCTGAACGACCCATCCTTCTTTTTAACGAAAAGGACTGGCGCGCCCCAAGGAGAGGTGCTCGGGCGAATGAAGTCTTTCTCAAGTAATTCCTGGAGTTGGTTTGAGAGTTCACACATTTCGGACGGTGCGAGTCGGTAAGGAGCTTTGGCAATAGGGTTGGCTCCAGGAATGAGGTCGATACGAAAGTCGATATCACGACTTGGTGGTAGTCCGGGAAGATCCTCAGGAAAAATGTTAGGAAATTCATGAACCACTGGGACATCGTTTATTCCAGGATTACCTTTCTTTTCCTTCTCCGCTACTACAATATTGGCCAAGAAAGCTCTGTATTCCTTGTGGAGATACTTGCTAGCTTGGACACATGACATGAGCTTGAGACCTTTTGAAGCAGTTTCACCATAGACACACAATAAATCACCATTCGCGAGCGAGAATCGAATCATCTTATCGAAGCACACAACTTCAGCATGGTTTTCGCGAAGAAAGTCCATGCCTACTATGACGTCAAAACTTCCGAGTTGCATCGGAATAAGATCGATTGGAAAGATGTGATTGTTGAGCTCGAGAGTACAATCATGAAGAACAGAATTAACGGCGACAGTTCTTCCGGTAACGACTTCAACATCGAACGTCGATGGGAGATGGGAGCGCTTACGACTAAGGAGTTTCTCAAATTCGAACGACACAAAGCAATTATCGGCTCCAGTATCAAACAAACACGAAGCATAAATACCATTCACAAGGAACGTACCATTGACCACGTTGTTGTAAGCCTGGGCTTGGCGCACGTTGATGTTGAAAGTTCTGGCGCGTGCGGCTGGTTGCTGCTGCTGGGGCTGTTGCTGCTGATGTTGCTGCTGCTGCTGGGGCTCTTGTTTCACAACCCTGTTCGGGCACATGTTTGCAAAATGGTTGGGGTCACCACATGCGAAGCAGACTCAGGCGTTGATCGCGGGTGCCTGAGCTGCTTGTTGGCCTTGCGGGGCTGGGAGCAGAGCTTGATGAGCAGTGGCTTGAGCTGGGGCTTGACGGGGACCAGTACGGCAGTTAACGGTGAAGTGGTCGTACAGGTTACAGTGAGCGCAGAAACGACAGGCAAGACCCACCGGGTGATGATAAGAACATGTTGGGCAAGCAGGGTGGGGGCATGTGTAAGCACGCTTTGCTGGCGGTGCGTAAGCAACTGGTGCTGGTCAGTGATGGTGCTGCTGCTAGGCTGGTACGGCCTGAAGTGGAGCAGCAGTGGTAGTGACAGCACAGTTCTTGTTGCTGGAGCTGCTGCTGTTGTTCTTCTTCTTTCGGCGTGAGGACTTGGACGATTGAGCGGTGGCGGTGTCGGTAGTTGGTGCGGCGGTGACTTGATGCAGGCTCTTTGAAGCTTTGTCCCAAACACCAGACTTTACCCGCTTGTCGTTGATTTCCGCGGCAAGCAAGTAAGTTTCTTCAATCGCTGTGGTCTTTGCGGCGTGCACAAAATCCGCAACACAGTCGGGTAGATCTCGAAGTTACTTCTTGATCGCCATATCTGATGTCTTCACTTGATCGGGGCAGATGATGCTGAGCTGCTTAAAGCGAGCAGTCAGGGCAGCGTTGTCTCCATCCTTCTGCTTTATGTTCCAAAACTCGTCCTCCAGCTTCTGGCGTTCATGGGGAGGGCAGAATTCGTCCATCATAATGGTTTTCAGCTCTTCCCAAGTCAGCTCATAAGCTGCATCATTCCCGCGTTTGTTTCTCTCGGCCGTCCACCAGTCTAATGCGCGGGACTGGAAGACGCCGGTAGCGTTTAGGGTACAGAGATTTTCAGGACAGCCGCTTTGGCGCAGAGTGACTTCGATGGAATCGAACCATTGAAACATAGTCGTTGGGCCATCTTCTCCAGTGAATTCCTTTGGACCGCATGCCTTGAACTGTTTGAAGCTGAAAGCAGTAGCAGCTTTAGAAGCGTCGGTTCTAGACTCCTCAGACGATTTGCTGACGTTCTCGTAAATCTCACTCATGATCTGGGGCACAACCTTTGCCACTTGTTTCACGAGGATGGCAGCAAGGCGTTTGTCCCATTGTTCTTGGCGAGAGAGTCGTGTGTGACGGGATGATGGTCCAGTTGACATTGTCTGCAACAGACATCGTCATAGGCCTCAGACACATCATAATCGAATTCTACCTCACACGTCTAATACTTACTAAAATGTAGGAACAGAGGGAAAACATGTATCACATAAACATGTAAGCACATAATCACAGATTCACATAAACACAGAAGCACATAATCACGTAAGCACGTAAAGCACAGAAGCACGTAAGCATGTAATCACAAGAGGCAGTTAGAATACAAAAACCTATCATTCAAAGCCCGTGCGCATTTGAGAATAGCGACCACGAGTTAACTTGTCGAGTAGTATAGTATAAGCATATCATAGTATAAGGTCGTCCATAATTTAGCGACTTGTTAGCATTTTGAGATAGCAATGCAGTGCGAGTTGTGCGTGTCGATCGAAGTAAGGCAAAAATCGAACAAGTCTCCAAAATTAAACACACAACAAATAAACACACATATAAACACATAAAATCAACGAATCATCAGAGTCAGCAGTTGCGGGCTCAGAATCGAACACATCAAAATCGAGAAACAGATCATCTGCGGCTATTAGACTTCGACTACCCAAAGTGGTTCAACTATTCGCAAGGACTTGTTGTACACTTTTGACTCTCAGGACTGTGCCTTTGCCTCGATTCTTGGGCGTTTGGCGCGCTTCCCATTAGTCATACCGTGACTTCAGGTCATTGGAGTCCGTCGAGACTTTGGTGAGAGTTTTATAAAACAAAATAAGGATCGGAACAAATTGTCAAGGTTAGGGTTTCACCCCTGACTTAACAACTTTTGTTCCTGAGCTTAAAATGGAGGCGAAAATCCGCGCTAAAGTATGGATTTCACTCCTGGTTCAACGCAAATTTTCATGTTTCCAGATAAAAATACGGGTTGAACAAGCAATTTAATCGAGAGTTTGCGGTTTTCACACCTAATCTCGACTTAATAGCTCATTCATATTTGAAAATTTGAGTGCAGTGATAGTGTAGCGTAGGCGAGAATAGCGAGAGATAATAGTAAGCTCATGCATAATCTCTAACGGATATGCACAAGTCGGTCTGTGGTTCCTAACTATAGACTAGGTCTCTAAGACATCGACCCGGACTAGGTCGTGTCTTGCCTAATTCCCTATAGTTATGGCTCTGATACCAATATGTCACACCCCAACCGATGGCAGAAACATCGGGGTATGGCATTGAACGAAACAGATTTGCCAGAAGTTTCCATAATAATTATCATCACCAATCAATTTAAAGTAACATGTCCCATACCATGTCTCAAAAGGTAAAACAAATTATTACAGACAACATCTAGGCAAATAGTTCTATTCCGACAACTCAGATTTTTCAAATAGAGCAATTGTTTATATGCTTCTAGAGACTCTTGATTTCATTTGTACAGACAACTATTTGTTGGCCTCTAGAGCCTTATTCTAGCCTCGATTTCCTAGCAGATAAGCATCCTAAGCACCTGTCACATACGTTAAAATAACAGTCAATACACATAGTGTAAAGGTGAGCATACAAGTTTGATAATAGCATATAGAGTTCGAAAGCGTTACGCATAACCAGCACGTACACAGAGCGAAATGAGGCATGTTAGTTATCAACATAGACCTATCGATACAATGACTGCGGGTTGACTGCCCAAGGCAGTTCGTAATACATGATCACCACTATAATCCATGCAAATAATTGTCCTTAACAACCCCCGCGTGAGCGGGTGTTGAGTCCAAACTATAGTACTATCGTTGCTAAGGCAGGTAGACAGCATTCCATGTGTAAACATAACAAACAAGCATTCATTAAGCCACGTATAACATACGGTAACGGTTAGCGTTTAAATAGTATTGAGTAGTGTGTTCGATGTGATTTAGAATAAGTAACGTATGTAACACCCAAAAGTGCATAAAGCAAAAAGGGATCGAGTATACTCACAGCGATGATGGATTGAAGGGAGCGCTTAGAGCGAAATTAGCCTGATTAGAATGATAGCATAACGATAAGCGATGCGTAAAACGATGCAAAGTGTAAGTGGCTCGGACAGCAGTCCGGTCGGATGGTAGTCCGGTCGGACGGTAGTCCGGTCGGATGACTATTCGAGTGGATTGTTTCTTCCTATGAGAATGATGTGTTTGTGTATGATGGCTTGAACTTTGAAGTTTTCGTTGTAGCATTTTGAAAACATAGAAGTAACTATATCCTTCAAGTCGGTCGATCGGACGGTCAGCCGTGCGGACGACAATCCGCTCGGATGGTTATTCGGTCGGACGGCGACTCGAGTGGTGAGATTACTTTAGTGAGGACAAATTCACGGCAGGGCGGTCACTCGGTCGGATGGTTGTTCGACCGGGTGGCATCCTTGGTGCATTGAACATGTTGAAAATTGTTAAAGTCCAAGTATCTCATGATCCGAAGAGTAATCCGGTCGGATGGTAGTCCGGTCGGACAGCAACTCGTTCAACACTCAAACTTTAGATAAGGTTGGTTAAGTGTGGGACCCATGGTGCAAGCCGTTCGGATGGCTGTCCGTTCGGACAGTAGTCCGGTCGGATAGCACTCCGTGCTGGTTAATCCGTTCGTCTTTCACTTGGTCGTTTTGATTGTTTGTAGTTTTATCGAGACGTTGTGACAACGTGTTCACCAACAGAACCCCATCTTGACCCAAGTGGCCTGATCAAACAGGAATCACCCTAGTTCGACCAGTTAACCGGTTCAAGACGGTTGCTCTTGTTTAACCCGAAATCGGTGGTCTCGTGTGTAGAATCCAGATCTTGAACTAGCACAACACTAAGAATGAGTAGGAGACTAGATCAAAGCCCGATTCTATCGGTTTTGAGTGCATTGAGTGTAAAAGAGTTGAAAGAAAGTTAGGAACCAGCTTTCAATCCTTTTTCACCATGAATGTGTTTAGATCTATGCAAGATCTTTGTTGATTTGTGTGGAAATCGGTTAGATCTAAGTTGTTCTTGGTGGCTTGAAGCCAAAACATGAAATTCATAAGAACACCATGATGACGTCATCCTAGAACACCTCAAATCTAGTGATTTCACGGTTAAAAGTTAAGATTCAAAAGATAGAAAGGTGTAGGAGTGCGTGTAGATTAAGGAAGTACAAGATTTAGGACGAGATCTTACCGAAATTGAGAGAAATCGAAGAAAAGGTGAGGAGCACGAGCTGGTCGGACAGAGAGTTGCCCAAAAGTAGAAAGAATGAAAGTGACAGGAGGTATTTATAGAGTTCCAAAAGAGGAAAGAGGCAAGTCGGTCGGATGGCATCTCGCCCGGATGACTGTCCGGTCGGATGTCATCTCGGTCGGATGGCAACCTGGCACCATGATCAAGTGGCAGCCCGGTCGGATGGCAATCCGGCCGGATGGCACTTGGTTCGAGTGCGCGACGCGATGATTTTTGTTGTTTCGATTGCGATTGCGAGCGTTGCGATGCGATAGGCTTTCCTAGTCAAATTACTTTTAATCCCAACTACTCATATCTAGCGCTATCTCTTCTCCACTAATTATAATACCATTTCGATTGCGATTAAGTTCGATTGCGTTTCGAGTTTCGATTGCGATTCGATTGATTACCACACATAACATAAATAAACATGCACAAGTAACACATAAGGCACACACACACGTACACAATAACCAAGATGCGTAATTCGAGTTGCGAGTTCGATTGCGATTCGATGTCGGTTAAATTGGATTGATTAGCGTTTTAGTTGACTTTATCGCATTGTTACTTCCTATAGTTCACGGTCGTAAGTCGATTAAATAGCGAACAACATACGTCGATTATTGTAATTATTGACACTTACTCCACATAATACAGCTAATATAAACACATATAAGAAATTCACTACTAGTCAAGTCGCGCGAAATCGGTCGTTGACTTTGACATTGACTTTGACCTCAGAAACACGAGGTGTTACAACAATTCTCTTCATATTTTAAAAAAAATTCTCAACAATGTTTCCCAACAACCCCAGAGCAGGACCGAGTCATTTTGGAGGCTCGTAAGGCACAAATTCGGGCCAAATATATGTAGTTTTTTTTTTATTTCTAGTATGTTGTGTTTTTTTTTAGTATGCTGTCTTTTTTTTTTCTAGTATCTTATGTTTTTTAATGAAATTATGTTTTTTTTTTAATTTTCTAGTTATTAAAAATGCCATTTAATTTAAAAAAAATAAATAAATAATTAGGTAATCATGACATGGGGCTCCATCCACACCCTGCAATTTAAAGGGGGCCATGATAAAGCCCCAGGGGTGACATGGCGTTGACATGGAGCTTAGGTGGACTTGATAAAAACCCATGGGGCTCCAACCACACCCTATAGCCTTAGAAGAAAAAACTTTGGAAAAGTTTTTTCTTACAATCATTAATAATAGGTGAACTTGATAAATCCCCAGAGTGTCAGTAACTCATTTGGAGGATTCATTCACCGTTTAAAAAAAAGTTGTATCTTATCCCTGGCGGCTGTTTCCTCCAACAACCCCCAACCCAGATACATTCACACACACACCAACCGTCGACGTCAGCTGTATATACAACATCACACACTTGCATTACACCTACCCTCTCTCTCTCTCCAACAATGGCATCTTCTCTCTCTGCGAAATCATTCATCGGAGCTCTATCTTCAGACCAATCCTCACGATTCGGTTCTTCACCTCATCCCGATCTCCGTTCTGCAGTCCTTCAAATCTCCACTAGTCGTCAATCACGCTCTCCAACACTCGGTAACCCTCATTCTTCCGTAGTCTGATCATCATCATCATCATCATCGTACTCAGTATATCCCACCTATAGCAAAGCTAAGGTAGGGTCTGAGGAGGGTGGGATGTAGACAGCCTTACCTCTACCCCGTAGGAATAGAGAGGCTGCTTCCAATGAGACCCCCGGCTCGATTGTGGTTTTGCATCAAGCCTTGGACATAAGGCACATAACACTCAGCAATTGAGACAAACGCCAATTGGTGCATGTACCCCCTTGTCTTTCGGCTATCAACGCCACCACATGATGCCTGATTAACGATCCCCTCTTTTTAACGTTATTTTCACGAAATTAGTAAAATAACGTTAAAAATTAGTGCACTTTTGCTTTTGCCCCCCCGAGCGCCCACACATATATTACATTATATGAGCAGACCGCAAGCGGGGCTCTTCCGTAGTCTGATATATATTATTATTATTAGTTTTGATTTCTATGAATGTAATTCAAGTCGTTGATCCGTTAGTCTGCTCTTGCTCGGATTTATATCGTCAAATCATTGTTTTCTGTTTATCTTCCAATGATTCCTCTTGCATTTATGTTAAATCTTTTAAAACGTATAGTATAGTTTTTGTTTGGTTTCTTCTTTGCAAAATCTGCAGTAGTTTATTTTCAACAAAAACACATGCCTGATGATGAATATGATTTTCAAAGCTGATCACTAGTTAGTTATACCTTTATATCTTGTAAACATACATACTATGGCATCATCCACTTAGTTGATTTCTTTCATTTTATCAAATCCCTGATTCTGCTTTATCTCTGTTAGTATGATAAATGGAGCCATGTTCAAGAGACGTATCAATTTATAAACATGTATCAGGATTTTATCTTGCAATCTCATTGTCTAGTGTTGGAAAAATCGGCGATTACTTGCTAGTCGTCCGGCCAATGATTATTTTTTAGGTAATCGGTGCCCGAAAATCGGCTCTAGTCAGCTGGAAATAGGCTATTCCAGCGAGATTCCGGCCTAAACCTGTATTACGCATGCGTATGATAATTCTACGAATCTTATAGCTAACAGGATCTTCCATAGTTTTGTCTTTCTCAAATAGACACCTAAGCAGTATTAAGACATGATGATGTAACCAAATTAGTAATTTCCAAACTTCACCTATAAGACTGATGTTTAAAACTAGAATCTCCTAATATATTTATCCCTAAACCAGTAACTTGGTTTTTCATAAACCAAAGACCCAAAACTGGTAAAACGTTGGTGGAATCACTGTCTATTTCTGTAAATTATAGATGGACTTCCATGTTTGTGGTTTCTAGTTTCCTCTAATTTGCGTACATTTCAAAGTCAGATAAAAAATTTATCACCTTGCATTTGGACAGAGATAAAAGCAGTTGGAAGTACATATGGAAACTACTTTCGTGTTACAACGTTTGGTGAATCTCATGGTGGCGGAGTTGGTTGTGTGATTGATGGATGCCCTCCTCGAATTCCCCTTTCAGAGGCTGACCTACAAGTCGATCTCGACAGAAGGTATTATCCTATTCATCATCTAGTACGACTTAGCATAAGTCTGGTTTACATAATGTAGACCACTCAATGCTCTTTTATACATATAGGAGGCCAGGTCAGAGTCGGATTACGACACCTAGAAAAGAAACCGACACAGCTCACATATATTCAGGTGTTGCTGAAGGTTAGTTTGTCGTTAACACCTGTGTAACCATCTTTTTTTATAAAGTTTTTGATGCAATCTTTTTTACGACTCATGCATGGCTCTTCAATGCAGGATATACTACTGGATCTCCTATTATGATCAAAGTGCCCAATACAGACCAAAGGGGAAAAGTGAGTACTCATTAGCATCGAATACAAAACAATTATTGGTGTTTGTAGTTTTTGAACTATATTAATAGTTGTACATAACAGGATTACAGTGAAATGTCAATGGCGTATAGACCTTCGCATGCTGATGCTACTTATGACTTCAAGTACGGTACGAGATCAGTGGAGGTACCTGTTTTTTCTACAACTACATATGCGACGTATCACGTATGACTTCAAGTATGTTCACACTTATAAATACATGCTGATGGATTGTAGGGCGGTGGCCGATCATCCGCTAGAGAGACGATCGGAAGAGTTGCTGCTGGTGCTGTTGCTAAAAAAATTCTCAAAGCATATTCAGGAACTGAGGTTCTTGCGTATGTATCGCAAGCTCACAAGGTTGTACTTCCGGAAGACCTAGTGGATCATGATACGTTGACCCTTGATCAGGTAGAAAGCAACATTGCAAGGTGTCCAGATCCCGAATATGCAGAGAAGATGATTGCTGCTATCGATGCAGTCCGAGTGAGAGGAGATTCGGTTGGTGGTGTCGTTACGTGTATTGTGAGGAACCTCCCTCGTGTAAGCATTTACTCTGTTCTACTATGTGTGCGCCTGCTTGCTCAGACGTGATTGATTGATACTCTGGTATCTACGTGACAGGGACTCGGTTCACCGGTTTTTGACAAACTTGAAGCTGAGTTAGCTAAGGCGGCTTTGTCGTTACCCGCAACCAAGGGGTTTGAGTTTGGCAGTGGATTTGCAGGTATAAACATAAAGGTGGAAGCATAGTTGTCAATGGCGGTCGTTATGGTCGCTATAGCGAATAGCGTAGCAGGTTATGTAGCCATAAATAGCGGGATTTCAGTTTATTTATTTTTTATTTTTATATTTATTTTAAAATATAAATAGCGATTAAATATAGCTATAAAATAGCTGGATTTTAGGTTTTTGTTAAATATACATGTAAAATAGCATCTATACTAGTGTATTTTGATATGATATACATATAAAATTTTGTAATTTTTTTTCTAGTGTATCGCTATTTATAAAATAGCCGCCCGCTATTTATTGCTATTCGCTATGTAACATATTGGTACCTTATCGCTATTTGTCGCTATTTGCCATTAACAACTATGGGTGGAAGAATGGGTGGGTCGGACATATTGGTTAAAAGGGTAGTTTTTTGTCCGGTAGAAACGTGTTAACTTTTATGCAGGTTGATGTATAACACTATTTTAAGTTTTCTGTTTACAGAAACCATATTATTTTATTACTAATTTTTTTGAGAGTTAAATGCTTGGTTGGTCCCTGTGGTTTTCAAAAATTGCAGACTTGGTCCCAGTGGTTTACTAATTACACGCGTGGTCCCTGTGGTTTTCAAAAATGCACTCGGTTGGTCCCTAGCCCTAACATCAGTTAAATTTCTTAGTTAACTATGTGTGAAATGACTATATTACCCCTGAACAATCACCATCAGTAAAAACCCACCACCCACCTTCATATTCAACAATCACCATCAGTTGTGATCTTGGAGTCTTGAATCAATCAAATCAAATGGTATTAGTCGCAAGAAGAAAGAGCACCGGAGACGAGGGAATGCAACTGCAATTGGAGTCTTGAACAATCACCATCAGTAAAAACCCACCGCCTCCACCTTTCACCTTCAGTAAAAACCCACCGCCTCCACCTTTCACCATCATCTTGTATCATCGTCATCATCATCGACGGAAAACCTCAGCACCGCCGTCACCGGAGAGCAGGGGGTTACGGGTGTGCTTGTTGGAGACGAAGTCAAAGCTCACCACCACCGCCGCCGTAGCGGCGGCTCCAGCTGGTTATTCACTGGAGTTATAAAACGAGATGGAGAGATGGGGTTGCAGGTTGTTGTGGGCGACAATTTCAGGAGAAAAACCTGCATCAACCCTAACCTTAACCACCCCAAATCCTCCTGCTCCGCAACCCACTGCCGCACCGCCAATTGAATCCGGATTCGATCGATTAAAGGCGGTGGGTCGAAGGTGACGACGGTGAGGGTGCTTGTGACAGTGGTTGTGGTGGGTTTAAGGTGGTGGTTTTACGGTGAAGGTGGAGGCGGTGGGTCGAAGGTGACGGCGGAGGTGGTGGGTTGAAGGTGACGGCGGTGGTGGTGGGTCGAAGGGAAGGTGGAGGCGGTGGGTTGCAGGTTGTTGTGGATGAAGATGAAACCCTAAATTGCAGGTTTGTTTGGGGAAGATGATGTGGTGAAAGGGATTATTTAAATTATAAAGAAAGTTAATAAGCATGAGTATTTTGGTCATTTAACATGGACTTAACTGAGAAATTTAACTGATGTTAGGGCTAGGGACCAACCGAGTGCATTTTTGAAAACCACAGGGACCACGCGTGTAATTAGTAAACCACTGGGACCAAGTCTGCAATTTTTGAAAACCACAGGGACCAACCAAGCATTTAACTCTTTTTTTGAGGAAGCTGGTTTATGACTTTTAATGCATGAAAAGATATATTGAGGAATTTTGACCCGTTTTGACTTGCTTCCCTTTTAGCTAATTATATTAAATCTACCAAGTAAAATGCCATTTTTGTCCCTGAGGTTTGCCCAGTTCTGCAACTTTCGTCCAAAGGTTTGTTTTTCCGCATCTGGACCCAAAAGGTTTAAAATCTTGCCATTTCATCTAACTCGTTAACTCCATCCATTTTTCTCTGTTAAGTCAGGAATATTTCTGTCTTTTTTGTTAACTTAAAGGGCAATTCGGTCTTTTTACATACAGTGAAAAAGACCGCATTGCCCTTTAAGTTAGCAACTAAGACAGCAATACCCCTGACTTAACGTAGAAAAATAAAAAATGGATGGAGTTAACGAGCTGGATGAAAATGGCAAGAACTTCAAACCTTTTGGATCCATATGCGAAAAAAACAAACCTTTGGACGAAAGTTGCAAAACCGACCAAACCTCAAGGACGAAAATGACATTTTACTCTAATTCTACCAAATCGACCCACGGATCAAAATTGGCACCTGTAACTAACAATAAATAAAGAATGATACAAATTGGTTGGGTTGCTATATCCTGTTTGTCTATGATGATTGCACTTTTGTCATTGTGTATTTTCTGATTATTATTGTAAATGATGAAACCCTAGGTACATTTTTGACTGGTAGCGAGCATAATGACGAGTTTTACATGGATGAATGTGGACGCGTGAGGACAAGAACAAACCGCTCGGGTGGGATCCAGGGTGGTATTTCCAATGGAGAGATCATAAACATGAGAATAGCTTTCAAGCCAACATCGACTATCAGTGTATGCCTATTCTTTATAATTGGGTTGATCTGGGTTATGTTGTATTGCTAAAGGGTCAAACTGGGTCAATGTGCTATCTTATATGTATGTTGTAATGTGATGCAGAGGAAACAAAACACAGTGACCAGAGACAAAAAGGAAACAGAACTTATCGCTCGTGGCCGACATGACCCATGCGTCGTCCCAAGAGGTTTGTAGTTTGTACCGAAATCCACACAGTTTTTGTTCTATATGTATATGTTTCGCGTTTTGATTGATGATGGTGGTGCAGCCGTGCCCATGGTAGAAGCATCAGTGGCATTGGTGTTGATCGATCAATTACTAGCACAATACGCTCAGTGTCAGTTGTTCCCCATTAATCCCGAGTTCCAAGAGCCATTGCAGCTCCCCAAACTTGAACAAACAGGCATTCCCTTATAAACCATGCCCTCAGTATCTCAAAATTTTTTGTTCCCGAGGTAAACGGTTTATTATTATATTGTCTTCGCCACCCTAGGCTTGTCCACCGGTGTTGTAGATTCAAGGATTGTTCATGGGAAGGTAGTTATGGCTTCAATTTCCGTTGATTTACATTAAAATGGATGGTTGATCAAATCCAGATTTGTAGTAAAATTTTATTGTCAACTTTTTATATTACAAACTTTAGTTTTCTTATTATTGCTTCAATTTTCAAATCTTGTTTATTAATGGTACTTTCAATAGTATTTGTATAAAAAAATTAGGATGAAATAACATAGATATAAATGAGTTTCATTTATGAACACACTAATACTGTTAAACTTGGTCAAATGTATAATATAAGGGGACTGGGGGCGGTTCCCAATTTGTCCGTGATAGAACAACTATCACGCGTGGATGTCAACAACTTCCCACCGCAACCAACAAGTACCACGGGTGATGGAGATGTTTCCGTGATGTTTTTCACGCGTTATGGGGTATTGAGTGATAAATGGATGCGAGGGGGTGTGAGAGTTTATTGTTATGTGTTGTGAGTGATGACCATTGCCACTAAAAAGGTTGTGAGTGATGGAATAATGGTTGATGACATGGCGGAATTCGATTAGATGTTATGAGTGATAGAATTTATGTAAGTGATGACCACCCCCTCCCCCCTAAGTGATCATACAAGAACCAAAAAGTTACTTGAGAACCAAGAGAATCACTATTAAACAGTAAGTTTTTTTTCATTTTTGTATGTTACTAGTCTTTAAAAAAGGGTAGACGTAGGTGTATGTAGTTCAGTGAGATACATAACTCGTGAATTATATATACTAGGTTGTTTCCCCGCGCGTTGCGGCGGTACGTTATCGCGGGCATTTGATCAGCGTTGGTTAGGTTTGTTATCGTACCGGTACGATACATGCACTCGGTATATAAATCAACACATGTTTTACATCTACCGAAAATGAAAAAAACGAACACTGGTACCGACAACAATGTTGTCCGCACGGTATCAATCACTTCAGATCGTCACGGTATTGGTAATGATATCCGTTTATAATCGCAAACAGAGTTGTATAAATAAAAATATTAGAACCGGGAACTATAAAAATGAATACAGGTACATATACCAATCTTGTTCGGTAGGATACGTCAGTTTATCGAAAGCAAAAACAATAAAAATAAGTACCGGTACTGATACCGATGTTGTTCGGTCGGTTTCGATTTGGTTAACTACAGTAGCGACATAAAACTCATTACCAAACAGAAACCATACAAATGAGTACATGTACAGGTACCGATGTTGTTCGGTACGATGTGGTAACGATACGATGCCAATTTATCAAAAGCAAAAACAATATAAATAAATATTGGTACCAATACATATATTATTCAGTCGGTTTCAATTGTTTTTTGGTACAACAGGGCCACAATATCCGTTTCAATAAAATTTATACTGCAATGTTGGAAAAAAAATTAGATTTGGTTCAATTTAGTTCGATAGTGGCACATTATCCGTTTTCAATAGATTTATACTGCAATGTTAAAAAAATAAACATAGAATGCAAGTTGTCAGAAAAATAATAAAAATATATGATAAATAAAATATTATTAAGAAAAAAATGTTAAAAAAATAAACATAGAATGCAAGTTGTCAGAAAAATAATAAAAATATATGATAAATAAAATATTATTAAGAAAATTAAAACAATTGCTTAAAAATTAAAAATCACTATTCATCGCAACTTTATTTTAATATGTATAATATAATAATAGGGATCCTAAGCGAACTATTATTTTTTTTTGGGAACTTAGAGCATTCACATTAGCGTCTCCATTTTTTCTCAAAATTATAGAAAAAAATATATGGTTTTGTTTCATTTATACCCTTCATCGGCATCTTTAAATAGAGAGAATGTTTAGAGAAGCTACACTAGTTCTCTAAGTACTGAGATTCACTATTAACCTCTAAATATAACTTTGTGAGTGTATAAAACAAAGAAATAACAATAAAATAAGTAGGCAAAAGATCAAATACAAATAGTCTTATCGTACAAAACGTACGAAAGACATGAAAATGTAAAAAAACGGGGTGACATTTTTGTAGTTATTTACTCGTAGAGTAATTATCAAAATTACCCTACAAATGGTCTTGTAGGGTAATTTTATAAAATGATCTTGTAGGGTAATTTTAATCTTGTAGAGTAATTTTATAGAGTATCATAATTACTCTACAAATGATCTTGTATGCTAATTTTGATTTTGTAAGATAGTTTTGATCTTGTATGGTAATTTTGTAGAGTATCATAATTACTCAACAAATGATCTTGTAGAATAATTTTGAACTGTATGTAGTTTGATAAACTTGCAGAGTAATTTTGATAATTACCCTACAAGATCATTTTTTAAAATTACCATACGAGCAAATAATTACAAAAATGTCATCGCGTTTTTTTTTTTTTTTTTGCTTTTTCATGCATTTAGTACGTTTTGTACAATAAGGCTCTTTGAATCTGAACTTAACTATTTTTTGTGACTTGTGAGTAAGATAGAAATTGAAATAGAGAATCTAACGTAAGAGGTTTTCAAAAAATAAAAAAAGTTAAGAGAAAATGATGTATTTTAGTTAAATTATAGTAACCTAGTATGAGTGCTCTATAAAGAACCTATCTAATCATTCATTCTTTTTTTATATTAACTAGGTGGATTTGCCCGCACGATGCGGCGGGAATTCCATCAGTTTTGTTCAATTCGTTATGGTTCCGACACTCTGTTTAAAGTCACGATATGTTCAAAATAATGTGTTTTACATTGAAATTCATAAAAAAAAACGAATATAGGTGTCGGTTCTCATAATAACTATAGCAACACCGATATCATTGTCGGTTTTGGTGGCGAGATTTTTTTATGCACAATATTGTATTCTACTTTATAAAAAAGATATTGGACGCGAGATATCGGATGGAAATCAAACTAAATAAAAACAAATGGGCTAAAAACGTATATTTTTGTAAGTATATACCGATAATACTAATACCGGTATCGACGTGGTTTAGTCGGTATTGGTTCCGTTCATCATGGAACCGTTGTGACACGGACACTTGGTATAGCACATGATCCCAAAAAAACCTATATTTCAAACACAACCGCGTTTTTAATAAAATTTATATAGAAACGTCGAAAAAAAAATCAAACACAACTTTGTATTTAGTTTTTCTTAAGCAAAAGAATGCAAGTAATCAGAGAAAAATCAAATTATTAAAAAGTCAAACGTGTTAGAAGGGTATAATATATATAGTAAAGGGATAAAATAAATTAATTATTATAATAATTAGTTATAACAATATACTAATAATAAATATAATAAAAAACTAATATTAAATAATAATAAAATAAGCTAAAATATTACTGTTCATGACAGCTTCAAATTAATATAGATAATAATTAAACACTAAAAATTAAAGAAAAAGTACATGATGTATATACATAATCATAGGGGACCGCTAGAATGAGAACCACCTCCAGTTGTAAGAACCGCGAGAACCACTTTCTGGCCATTAGATCAAGATGATGGATGGATGAGATTAAAATGATTTAAAAATAATATTAAGTATTTTTTGTCTTATTATGTCTTTAATATTTTAATTCAAAATGGTATTTAAGTAAAATTACTTTTTTTGTCTTTTTATATATATTATATTTAATTGCCTTTTTGTCCTATTCATTTATTACTTTTTATTAAAAACAAAATTTTTTGTTAAACAATATTTTTAAAAATCAGATTTTTTATGATAATTTTTTTAAGATTTTCAAAATAGATGGATGAGATTAAAACATTTTTAAGAGCCGTTCTTTACGAGCGTTTTTTTACGGAACGTTTTACGATTTTTACAGATTTTTACGTTTAACGTTTTACGTTTTTACGCACGGCTTTTTCGCGCCTCGTTTTTTGACGCGCCGTTTTTTCAACGCGCCTTTTTTACGTAAATGTTATTAACGTTTTACGCGCCGTTTTTTCAACGCGCCTTTCTTGCGTTAACGTTATTTACGTTTCACGCGTCGTTTTTTCAACGCGCCATTTTTTACGTTAAGGTTATTTACGTTTTACGCGCCGGTTTTTTACGTTAACGTTTTTTACGTTAGCATTTTTAAATTCAGGTTTTTTACGTTAACGTTTTTTACGTTTTAGTAAAAAAAAATTTACGTTTTTACGTTTTACCTAAAACTTTTTACGTTTTACGTTAAAAAAGTTTGCAGTTTACGTCAAAAAGTTTACGGTTTACGTTTTACGAAAATCTTTTTACGTTTTACGTGAAAACTTTTTACGTTTTACTTTAAAACTTTTTACTTTTTACTTTTTACGTGAAAACTTTTTACGTTTTACATAAAACTTTTTACGTTTTACGTTAAAAAGTTTACGAGTTAACTTTTTTTTTTACAAAAACTTCTTTACGCAAAAACGAACGCACCCAGAAATCGCAAACTGGGGAGATGTCTCAGATATATCGTTATCATCATCGACTAGGGGGGGAAATTAAAAACCAACAACATCAAAACAAAGTCTATCTCGAAAAAAACGGTGTTTGGCTCAGATTAACGGATAATCAAAAGGCTGCAAAAGAGGGGTTGCAGGTTTAAAAAACCTACCCTCCGCCGTCCTTGCCGCGCCATCGTCCGTTTTTTTTTTATCATCACCGGCGATTCAAAAAGGCACCAGATTCAACCGATTTAAACATTCAAAAGGACCATGAACAACATTCAAACCCAGAAGGAACATGAACATCAATCAAACCCAGAAGGACCTTGAACATCATTCAAACCCAGAAGGAACATGAACATCATTCAAACCCACCGGTCTCCCCACAAAACCACCACCAATCTCTGCACAAACCCAGCAGAGAATCAAATCACCAGAGAATCAAAGAACACAAAACAAAACACCCACCAGAGAATGAAAATAAAAAACACAGATCTAACACCCACATAGTTCACCGGTTCACACCCCTCCCCATCCACCCCTCCACCCCATCATTCACCGCCACCACCACCTTCGACCCACCGCCCCCTAACCCACCACAACAACCCCCCTTCACCCATCAGGCTGGATGAGTCCCCAAAAATCAAAAGTCATTCAAAAACAAAATGTGAGATTGCAAATAATAACATAAACAAGATCGAACCTTTGGACCCCCACCAACCATCTGCACCAGAACCGACTCCCGAACACCCCACCGCCATCACCGTCTTCCGCCACCGACCACCACCTCCCACCAACACCTCCCCACTGTCGTTCTCTTTCTCTCACCTCGGTGAGAGAGAGGTGAGAGAGAGAGCCTATCAGAGAGAGAAACACCCTTCAAATGCATCCTAGCGCCGGCATCCCACCACCGCCGCCGTCCTCTTTCTCTTCAATGAATATGGGTCTTCATTGAATCCGGGTCTTTATTGTATCCAAAGCATCAGCGGATCCGGATCTTTTCTCTTCATTGAATATGGGATAAGAAAGGGGGCGGCGGTGATGGTTTTCTCCGGTGATTAGGTTTTGAAGGAGGGCGGCGGTGATGGTTTACTCCGGCGGTTAGGTTTTCTCCGGCGAGTTTCATGTCGGTTTGGGAGAAATGAGAGAAAGATGAACATAGAAAACCTATTATATCTTCAAAATATGAAATGAAGAGAGAGAGGGACATAAATGACAGATGATAAAGTGAAGTCTGCAACTTTAATAGAAAGACAGAGGAGAGAGAATAATGATTAGACACTAGGGGGTAAATGACCAATATACCCTTTGAGTTGGCATATTCTGATTGGTTAAGAGTGGTTCTCGCGGTTCTTACAACTGGAGGTGGTTCTCGTTTTAGCGGCCCCCCATAATCATATACAACTATATATATATATATATATATATATATATATAGGGGTTTGTTAACGTATAATTGGCCTTAACGTACGATGTGTACGTGATGAACATATAACATGCGGATTTGAGGTTATAACATGCGGATTTTAACTTACAAACTCGGAAGACTCACAAACCCAGACAATTCCAACATGCGGAGTTCACAAACTCGGACGATTCCAACATGCGGATTTATGGTTTTGAGGCTTTATAATGTGCGAATACCCATCGCGTACGCTCGTACGTTAAGTTCAATTGTACAGTACACTTTCTCTCTCCCTATATTTATATCATAACAAACACAAACAAATGACATAATAGGTGGATTCGTATAAATTTACAAAAGCAACTAGGATCAAGTGAGTTATATATATGTAAAATCGTAATATACATATATGTATATACATAATCATATAAGTAAACAACTGCATGATATTAACCAGGGGCGGACCTAAAGAAGGTCCAGGCGTAGCACGGGCTACGGCTCAACTTTTTTCCGGTAGTGTAAATTTTTATTTTCTTTTCGATTTTTATACTAAGGACAACTCTAAACAACTACGAGGACACCCCTCAAATTATTTTTTACAAACCAATAATAAGCCCAGTTAGTGATGATGATACAAACCCAAATAATAAGCCCAAGTAACTAAATAATAGCACATTAGATTAGCCCAAATAACCAAATAATAGCCAAAATAACTAAAAAAAAATTCGAAATTGAAGCTTGTCAAGGCGGATTTACGCAATCGAATCGGCCCGTAATTTTTGAACAATGCTACGGTTTGTGCGGTCGAAAAGAATTTTTTATTTTATTTATTTATTGCTGTTTTTTTAATATTGTATGATTGCACGCTAAAAAAAAAAAATTTTGGGGATACCCCTGAGTTAATGTTCTAGTTCCGCCACTGATATTAACACATAACATAAACGAATGTACATATATGTATATGTTTGTGTTTTGTACATAAAGAGCTCAAAGTCGGCTTCCTGTTATTGATTCGAATGTTTGTGTCAAGAACCATGGATGTGCATACAAAAGAAAGAAATAGCGACCAGAACAGTGATGAAGGATTTTATTAAGAATATTATACCCAAACCAAAGAACACAACCGAATCGTAGAAGAACTCATGAAAATTTGTGAGTTCTTCAACAATACAAAGTGATAAGACTGATCTAAAGCGATCAGTAAACAAGAACCAAATATACAATGAACTTACATGCACAAACTAAATGAATAGGATGGTAAAGAATCTGGAAACTCAGCAGTGTTTGATGAAGAGAACGACGAAGACAAGTATTGAGTGAATCCCCTCAGTTGCAGACTTGATCTGTTCTATTATATGGTTGACCACTTACTGCCCTAAGCCCATTAATTCATCCACTTGTATATAAAGTATGAAGGAGCCAGCCCACTTGCACATATCTTTGACCACGAGCCCAAAAACAACATAACCCAACAGCACTCGTACATATCAAACAAAAACAATATATATTAGACTAAAAATTTATATAAAGCTAAAACCAATATCATATGGTTATAAAACCATTTCTCAGCAAAGGCCTGTTTTAAAAATTATACAAAAGCACTCAATGGTTTCATTAACAACAAGATTGAAAATCATTATATATTTCAACAGTTTGAAGATAAATTCAAACAAAGGATAAAAATTTCTTAGTGGGATCGAGAGAAGAGAGAACCAAGAAAAAGCCTTCATATTCAACAAGCTACCAATTGTTAGAATGATGATATCGGCCAAAATATTATCTTCTCCACAAACAAA